>JANTPZ010092733.1:0-23639 GCA_025593235.1 Vachellia pachyceras
GCTATTTTCTTTGATACTTCAAAATCAATAACTTGTACTTCTAATCTTCTTCAGTAAATGATTCATTTTCCTGTCATTTTTCCTATATATATATATATCTGATTTCTAGATAGAATAGCTCCCTTGCGGTATGAACATGGAGTATTTAGCTCCTTTACACTAAAATTGGTCATTTTACCACATTAGCTACCTTTCTTTCTAGACTGGTTTTAAGCTGAATTTGTTTCATGTCCATTGACGTGCTTTTTTTTTTATGGGGTTAATCATTACCTCTTGACTCTTAACTTCTTAATCATAGTCATCTGGATGCCTGTCCTTGTTGATTTTGAAATGACAAGAATTTGTGAGAACTCATTTGATGTGTATTATGACAGTTTTGTTTTTTTTATTTTGAGATCAAAATACCAAGTTGGGTAAAAAGGGATCATGTTCATACTGTTTATATGTTGCAGACGGCTTGAGTGCTTTATGAGGTGGTGATCCTAGTCACGTGAAAAACATAATTATAGTAACAAGACAAAATTTTCTTTCCAGTACAAACATGAAATGCTATATTTTTACACTCAGGTGTCGTCTGTTAGTGGTAGAGAAGTACTTTTACGTAAGCACATGTAAATATGTGAAGGAGATTATCTCATTTTATGAAAAAACATTGCTAAACATAATTTTAAATTAAATGTTTTCAAACAATCATTCATCCTCATCCCAAGGAAAGATAGAAGCCTAGAAGACATCTTCACTGTAATAACAAAAGAACAAAGCAACTTTTTACCAACTACTCACATGATCTCTAATGCTAGAATCTATGAAACATTATTTTAGGCATTATGTAGGATAATCAAATGTGAGATGTTTTTTCTTGCCCACAAACTGGAGATGTTGTGTGTGAAGGAATTGTTTGTTGTTAGTGAGGGGGTTAGAGATTTACGATGATGCTCATTTTTCATATTGTCTGACAATGGAGTAAAAGGCTTCATGTCAGAGGATTCACTTTGGTGGGTCCCACTGTAAGCTCAGGCTGCTAGAGCCAGATCTTTCTAGATCTTGAATCAGGACATTAGGGAATCCTAGGAGTTATGAATCATACCAATAAGACATTTCTTTTCTAGTTCAACAAAAAAAAAAAGCCAGGTTTGTTGGTTGTTATTGTGATCTGTACTAATAAAACCTTTATTGTTTTTTTTACCTCTCAGTATTTCTTTTCTTTATAGGTTTGGGGTGGAGCGTGCCTTCTTATTCTCATTCAAATAATTTTTACCGAGGTAAAACCTAAATTTTAAAGAATATATTTTGAAAAATAGCTTTTACAGATTCTGAGGTAAAACTTAGACTTTGAAAAGTGATTTATGTTAGGGAAGTTATTAGCTTTTACGGATTCCGAAGCAAAAAGTAGTTAGGAAAGAGAAAAGAGAAAGAATGAAAAGTAGGAAAGATGAAAGAAAAAAATATGAGAGAGGAAAGAGAAAGAAGGAAAAAAATAGGAAAGAGGAAATAGGAAAAATTAGGAAAGATAAAAAGGTATGAGGGAGTAAAGAGAAAAAAGAAAAAAGTAGGAAAGAGGAACTAGGAAAAAGTAGAAAAAATAAAACCTATGTTTCAAATCGATGTTTTGTAAACAAAATATCTTTTAAGAAAAATTCTTGTACTTAGACAAAATTTAGGTTTTGAAACCAAAACTAGGTTCTAGAAGATCAAGCTCTCGGGACAGATATTAATAGGATTAGTATTGATAATGATTGATTGTCTTTAGTCATGATTACTTTCATGAGGACTCGTACCAAAGAAAAAAAAATCTAATTTCCTGTTCAATAAATTAAATTGGGTGCAAAAGCCATTCCTGTGTTTACCGAGACAAAATTACTCTCACATATTTATCTCAGAATTTGTGTCCGTTCTCCCAACGGACTATCCAAACAAGCCCATTATATTAGAAAAAAGTTCTGATTATGCAACTTGGAAGCGAAACTTCATGGCAAAATGATAAATAAGTCTCAAGTAAGACACTTAATTACAAAATGGTCCCAAACATTTACAAAATTACAAAATGGTCTCAAAGCTGCTGAGGTTGTAAATGAAGGGCTGCTGAGGTTGTTAAAGGTTATTTGTCATTAACAATTTCAGCAACCTTCATTTACAATCTGAGCAGCCTTCATTTACAACTTTAGAAGCCTTCATTTACAACCTCAGCAGCTTTGGGACCAATTACCATAAGGTCTCAGAAATAACTGTTAAGGTTGTAAATGAACGTTTCTGAGGTTGTAAATGGAGGCTGATGAGGTTGTAAATGAAGGGCTGCTGAGGTTGTAAATGGAGGCTAACAACCTCAGCAGCCTCCATTTACAACCTCGCCAGCCTCCATTTACAACCTTAGAAGCTTTCATTTACAACCTTAACAGCTTTGGGATCATTTTGTAATTTTGTAAATCTTTGGACCATTTTGTATTTAGCGCAAATGTTTGGGATCATTTTATAATTAAGTATCTCTTGAGACATGAGAGTCATCCTCCCAAACTTCATTAGCATACTCAACAAGAGCTGACCATCATGTCAAATCAGGAAAAAAAGGTAGTTGTGCTTGTTACTGTGTTCACACTGAATCGAGCCATTCCTTTTTGAGGATCTCATTGTTATCACAGTTAACTTGTTTCATTCACTGAATCTTCTTTCCTATACCTTGCTTGATGTTAAATTCTTGTGTCTGATTTAAATTTCTTTTGCTAAAACTAGTCACTTTTGGAAGATGATTAATATTCCTGAAATGATCATTGAACTTTTGATGCATTTTATATGTTATTTTCGCTTCTTTGTCTTCTAAAATCTAAATCCGTTGTGTCTTGTAGAGAACTTTATATCCTGCGGAAAGCAGGCGGACTCTAAACTTTAATCGATGGAGAACAAAATGAAATTCCTATCCTTCCTCGATTCAAGTGTTAAAGCATGTTGCTTTTCTCCTTTCTGGGGCATGTTAATTATGAAGATCACCATCATCTTCTAACTTTACCGTTCTCTTGTCGCTCTTTTCAAACACAGGCACATAGCCCATTTCACAATTGTCACAACACCGATTTGCATACTTTGGGTAATTTTCTGCTGATGGAGTCAGTCCAGCCAATGGCTGTGACACCGAGCAAGAAGAAACTGGCTCGAACGATTGCCAAGGTTCTTCACCTTCGAACTCTGACTGGAATTGCTCCAGTTGATGGACTGATGGGTGTTAAAACAGATAGAGATCTTAAAGACAAAGGTGGTATTGATAAGGTTCTGAACTGGTCTCACACATTTGATGAGGAAGATGAAGAGCTTCAGGAAAGAGCAGCCATGGAAGCTCTGCTTGCAAAACTTTTTGCTAGCATTTCAGCTGTTAAAGCTGCATATGCTCAACTTCAGTATGCTCAGTCTCCGTATGAGCCTGAAGGCGTTCAAGCTGCAGATCAATTGCTGGTCTCTGAGCTGAAGAACTTGTCTGAGCTAAAGCAGTGTTACTTGAAAAAGCAATTTTATCCTTCACCAGAGACAGCAATACTGGAGGCTGAATTGAAGGAGCTTCATAATGTTATAAAGACTTGCGTCATCATGGGAAAGAAGCTAGAGTCTCAAGTTCGGCTCAAGGAATCCGAGATTGTGTTTCTCAGGGAGAAGTTGCAGGAAGCTATTAAGCAGAACAGGTCAATGGAGAAGAGATTGAATCAAAGTGGGTCATTATCTGTGCTTGATAATCTTCATATAACAGGACTAAATCCTAGCCATTTCATTACAGTCCTTCGCCAGACGGTCAGGTCCATTCGGAACTTTGTTCGGTTGATTGTGGATGAGATGAGATCTGCTGGTTGGGATATTGATGCGGCGGTGGAGGCCATCGTAAAGAATTTAGTGTACTTGAAAGAGGATCACAAGTGTTATGCGGTTGAGTCATTTCTTTGCAGGGAAATGTTTGACTCCTTTCAGTTTCCTAATTTCTCCCTTCCGAATGAGTCTTTGCCGGATAGAAACAGTCTACGACAAGTGTTCTTCTTGAGATTCAATGAATTGAAATCCATCAAAGCAAAAGAATATCTATCTGAGAAGCCAAGGTCTCCATTTGCAAAGTTTTGCCGGATCAAGTACTCGCGCCTCATTCATCCTAAGATGGAATCATCAATATTTGGTGATCTGAACCAAAGAAACCTTCTGAATGCAGGAGAATTTCCCGACACCAGCTTCTTTTCATCTTTCGCTGAGATGGCGAAGAAGGTTTGGCTCTTGCATTGCTTGGCCTTCTCTTTCGAGCCGCAAGCTTCCATCTTTCAACTAAGGAAGGGATGCAGATACTCTGATGTGTACATGGAAAGTGTAAATGACGAAATATTCGGCTCATCTGAGTCAGACCAGACCGTGGAATCATACCCACAAGTGGCATTCACAGTCGTACCAGGTTTCAAGATTGGTAAAACCATTATACAGTCCCAAAGTCCCAACCCAAGGTGAAACAGAGACACAGTTCCATGAAGCAAAGGTAGTAGTGGCCACTGGAGAGACACAAGAAGCCATTGTTCTCTGTAAGTGGCCCCAGACTAATATTATTATCTTTAGGTAGAAGATTTGTATATTAGGTTTAATTATGAAGAACAAGCAAAAAGGAAAAAGAAAGGGACAAGCATATCAAATCGGGGGGTCGCATGGCTGAAGCACGAAGAAGAAGAAATTACTGAGGCCAACGAAAACTCAGGTAGTTGTTATAGAAGGTAGGATTTGTTACTGTAACTCCGATTTTGTTGAGTTTTTATTGGCTTCTTAGTACAAGTTGGTGGTGCACTGTAGGATTCCAAACTGGATTCTTATTAACGTTCATGTGACTCTTATTGTCTCTATGTTTCTGGAATATTATATGTATCAGTTCACTTTTATATATTAAAGAATATATATACCTGAATTATAAGCCAGAGAGGTATCCTAACAGTATAAAATTTCAGGGAAGGAGGTATCATCTACTCCTCTAGCTGTCCCTCAATTTTGGGTGTCTTTCTAAATGTTTTTCGTTGCTCTTCTTTGAATCGGTATATATATTCTATATAAAATAAGTGATCTTTTATAGGTAAAAAATATTCAGTTTTTAATTTTTTGTAATTTATTTTAAAGCTACACACGATGACAAGGCATCAATCTTACTTTCCATCTCAAAATAAGGGCATGACGGTGTCCGACACATAATTACGGGAGCTGTTTGGGAACGAGGTGGAGAAGTATTTTTACGTAAGTTGGGGTAAATATGTAAAAGAAATTATTTCATTTTACGGAAAACATTATTAAACGTGCGTTTAAGCTTAGTAACTTACTATAATTATTCCCAAATAGGATTAATAACTCAAAATCCGACTGGTTATTAGTTTAATATAGTAGAGTTACTAAAATACAATCCAATTGTTAAAATGCATGAATAGATGATCTTGGATTAAACTGAGAGTAACTGAAGGATTTGTGTCACAGGACTACAGTAAAATTTGAATTCCACGTCCAAGGATTGTGTCATTTTGAAAGGGGCATCTTTGTCCATTGGCAAGTTGGCGGCATTTTGAAAAGAAGTGAAGCGCGTGGACCGTTGCATTATATTTTTGCGTATCTCTTCTCTTTATTTTATGATCACAAGATGGTCCAGGCCCCAAGTTTTGTTGACATTAGAAAGAAGTGATAGATGGATTTTTTTAATGGATTCGTTTGGGAACACGGTGGAGAAATACTTTTACGTAAATTAAGGTAAATATGTGAAGGAGATTATCTAATTTTTAGAAAAAATATTATTGAATGTGCATTTGGACTCCCCAAAAGCTCAGCCAAACGGGGCTAGTGTCCGATTAGAGTGGCGGTAAGAGTTATGATTTACATTTTATGAGGTAAATGTGTAACGGCCTGTTTGGTTCGCTGAAAATGTGCCGATAGAAAAGGAAAATCGTGATTTTCCATTGGCGACGACCGTTTGATTCAACGAATGCGACGGAAAATGGCTTCACATGGGAAGCCATTTTCTAGCGTACGTATGAAAATCTCTTCCCACAAAAAACGATGGGAAGGCAAATTCAGTCAGTCGATGAAAGAGCCAAAAGACAGAGTTGCCCCCTGCACACTCTCGTTCCCCAGACCATCTTCTCCATCGTCCGTGTCCTTCTGTGCGCCTTCGCTCTTACTATGTTGCTTGATGTTGCATTCATATTGTTGGTGAAGAAGTAGACGTTGCCGTAGAAGACAACGACAGAAGACGCAGACGACGGAGGAAGACACAGACGACGAAGGAAGATGCGGAAGAACGAAGAATGACGGCGCAGGAAAAGATGACCTGAGGTGATAATGTATCACCTCATCCTCAACCCATTCGAATGGATTGAGGATGAGGTGAAAATTCACCTTATTCAATTAAATATATATAATTAATAAATATATATTAAATACATATATAAATATGTAATTAATAATAAATAAATATAATTAATAAATTTAAATAAGTTGAATTTTTATTAATAAAAAATTATATTTATAAAAATATTTTAGATTTATCATTAAGAGCAGTACAGTCATTTAATACAATTTTCCTACTATCTTTTCTAAAATTTTAACCCAACTAAACAAAAATTTTCCATCAACCTATTTTTCATTTCAGTGCCAACCAAACAGCACACCCTAAAAAATTTCCGTTCCATTCCAACACATTCACTGAACCAAACGGGCCATAAAAAAGAGAATTTTATTTCAATTTATGTGAGCGTATTTTATAAATGCTAATGTAAATAGGCTCTAGCTGGTACGTATCTTTAATTGATAATGACATAGTAACATATTCCCTTTGATCCACGGTCGAAGTCATTTTAAGGTTTATTTGGAAGTTCATTTTAAAATAGCTTTTACAAATTCCGAGGCAAAACCTAAATTTGGATAATAAATTTTGGAGAACAACTTTTACCGATTCCGAGGCAAAACCTAGGTTTAAAAGATCGTATTTGAAAAGTTATTCATTTTTACAGAGTTCGATGCAATAAGTAAGTAGAAAAGATGAGAGAGAAAGAAAGAAAAAATAAGAAAGAGAATGCATTAGGAAAGAAGATATGATTTGAAAAGAAAATAGTTTTTTCAAAATCTATATTTCAAACCAATGTTTTGTATCCAAAATAGTTTTTTTTAAAATGTGAATACTTAAACAAAACCTATATTTTGGAGTAAAACCTAAGTTTTGAAATCAAATCTAAATTTTAGGAATGACATTCAAACAAGCTCTTAATTAATTCATGAAAAAGAGATACAATTGACTAATTAAATCGATCTTAAATTGAAGCAATTTTCCAATCTCACCCTTATTAAATGATGTTTTAAAGGATACAAAGAAAAATAAAATGAATCACATTTATTTTGCATGTGTAGAAATTAATTAATTATTTGTTCATTCATCTTGGTAGTTTAGAGGTTTCTTGTTCATATTTGTTGTATTGTGCTGGGCTATATAAAGCTTAGAAGCTCCAATGTCGTCCTCTCTCCCACTCTTCTTACTAAACGCAGAACGACGTCGTGCTTCTCTCTCATCTCGAAAGTTTCGTCGTTCGCAAAGCCCGCCAATTCTTGCTGTGTCTCCCTTATGGCCTAGGCGCCATTCCCATTCCTCTTCTTGATTCAAGGTTTCGCCTCCAATAATCTTCTTGCCCCTTCGCTCCTGATTCCTTGGCGTTATTATCTCTAGGTCACCGGTGACTTCACCTCCGACTCCAAGATCGGCGTTACAACTAAATATTCTTGCGAAATGGGGGCGGGGACAAACTTCATGCTTCATCCAGAACATCCGTTTCACCTGAATGAATCAGACATACGGACTATAAGACTCATCTCAGAGCGTCTCACCGGAGCAGATAACTATGCTAAGTGGTCCAGAGAAACCCAAGAAGCCTTGCGTGATAGGAATAAAAGTTGGTTTATCGATGGATTTTGCGTCAGAGAAACCTTTAACGATTCCCTTCGGATCCAATGGGAGGTCTGCGACGAGCAAGTCTTTCGTTGGTTACTCAACTCTGTCACCGATGAAATCGCACGGAGCGTCATCCGTGAAAGAACTTCTCGTGAAGTGTGGATCGAACTTAAACGTCAATTCTTGACAGTCAGAGGGGGAGATATATATAATTCGCATGTTTTCATTAACACCATTTCCCAACGCTTCATGTCTGTTTCTTCATATTTTGCCCACTTGGAGGATGGCTGGAATGAATTCTTATCATTGGTTAAAATGCCCACCACCTGCGAATGCGTAGTTTGTGTCCAATACATTAATCAAGAGCGTCTGTTTCAATTCTTGAAGGGCCTAAACGAATCTTTTCATAGCGTAAGAAGTCAGATTCTGCTTATGTGGCCATTGCCTACTGTTGAGGAGGCCTACTCTATGGTTCTTGAAGAAGAAACGCATCAGAGTCTCCATGCCCCGCAGATTGATAACTCTGCCATGGTTGTCAGAGGCAGACGCAAGACCCTAGAGAAATGTTCCTATTGCCATAAAAAGGGACATACTAGATACAATTGCTACCGCTTGATTGGTTTTCCTCCCCCTCTCCGGTTCACCAAGGGCAGAGCAGACCTATCTGGATCTAGAGGATGAGCCAGGTTGTTCAAACCTCCTTATTTTTACGCACACAAGGACTGTTGGATGCTAGAATATTTGCTTAGTCATATTCCGTGTAGTGGAACTCTACTTAAAAGATCAAAATCCCAAATGGATAATGTGATTCTTGATGATGTGTGCTGTGATTTTTTTTTTTTTCAATATCTAAGCTCACCAAAGCTCAGAATTGTGATAGAGGCTTTCTTGCCTGATGTCTGTGTCTTTCAGGAGGACCTTTGCAGTGGCAAGGTGAGGATGATTGGTAGATGGCTCTATATATGATTGAAGAAAATAATCTTTTGCACATACTTGGCCTTACTCCATTACTCTTTACTTAGATACTGGCTTTACATTGTTGGACAAAATAATCTTTTGCACATACACACAACTGTAATGTAGACAAGTAATATTGTATTTGGCATTACTCAGACTTGTCCATGCTCCATTACTTGTACTTGGATACTTGAAGGAATTAGTAAATGTATTGCTGAGTTAGATTGGCATAAAATGTGATATTTGTGTGGAAGCAAGTTTACCATTTACATCTAGCATTACAAAAAGCTGTCTTTTTTTTTCCTCATTAAACATAGGTATTTTTTTTTTATTGGAAACAAGTTGCTCCAATCATTGAATGTTGCAACTCCAATTTGCTTGAATCATTAAATATGACACCTCTAATAACGATGATTCAAAATTTGATTTATCATATTGCGAGGATTAACCCTTTACCCTAGACATATCCCAGTAGATCGATGATTGTTTTGATTTGTTGCATGTGGATGTATGGCGTGTCTACAATGAGCCCACACACCAAGGATTTCGGTTCTTCTTGACACTACTAGATGATTTTTTTTGGATAATTATATGAATCCAAAACAAATGAAAAAGGTTGGAAGAAACCGACCTTTTTGAAGTATTTTCTTTACTTTCAAAATACCCATTTTGACTGCCCAGTGGGCTGGTTCGACTGATTGTTCAGGGGGAGGTAAGGCACCGTCTACCTGTCAGGTCTTGGGCTCGAACCCTGGAAAGTCCCGGCACACTCCTAGGTGACCCTGAATTAGTCTAAGTCCAAAAGGATCCGGGAACCGGGGGATGAAATGCCCTCTCATCACTCAAAATACCCATTTTGACTACTTTTCTGGGTGGGTCTTTGTGAAGGGACAACTATGGAAGACCCAATTTCCTCATTATATGAGGCCCATTTACTTTAGTTTTAAATTAACATGAACACAAAAATAATTTTAAAAATGAAAATGTTAATTAATAACCCTTTACGTAACCCATCAGACTATTAGAGATTATAAATTTATTCTAAAAAGCGTTCTATAATAAGGCAGTAGGAATCATTATCAAAAACTTGGAATATGAGGAACATATATTTTTTTTTCCGATAATAAAGGAAAGCAATAAACCGTATCCTAAAAAACCAGTAACAAAATCATCATCAGACGCGACCCAATGAAGACTTGGAGGCATTGTGAGAGATCTTTTTGCAAGGTTGTCTGTTGTACCATTCCCCTCTCGAGCGCAGTGCCCCATCTCCACGTCCCATTCCTTCTGAAGCATGCTGGAGCTTTCACTAATGAGACCCCAATATACATGCAGCTTATTATTGCCATGTAGAATCAAACTGATGGCCTCCTGACAATCACTTCTCAGCTTTACTTTCTGAAATCCTTTATCCCATGCCCTGTGTAACCCCGTAAGGCAAAGCCCACAGCTCGGCCATCAATGCCCAATATTCATCATGTATACTTCAATGACCTCCCCTCTATGATTCTGAAGAATACCACCTCAGCCTGCCCTTCCATTCCTACATGATGCTGCTCCGTCCACATGCAGCTTAATCCACCCCTCTCATATTGGGTTGTCGTTTTGCTTCCTCTCTGTCCCCGTTTTATGAATGCCACCCTGTTTAAGTTGAGTATCTGCTACTTTATAACTAGAAAGCATGTCTTGAGCTTGGTGTATTATACTTGTGAGAGGAGATGAACTCCGTTAAAAAAATTTCTTATTCCTTCGTTGCCATAACAGCCAACACATAATCCCGAAAAATTCTTTCCACGGAATGTCCCCCACAACCCACTTTTGCATTAAAACTGAGAGCACACCAGCCCCACAAATTGCTCTCGAAAAATCGGTTATAATACTCAGGCTTCACACAGATGCCCATACCAGTCTTGTTTCTGAGCAATCCCTCAGAACATACAAACTATCCTTAACTTCTTGATCACACCAAGAGCAAGGCGTAGATGATGCAAAAGCCCTCTTTAGTCGCTCCTGGGTTGTCAGCAATTTATTATGCAGTGTAAGCCATACAAAATCTTACAACGTTGGGGGATCCCCAACTTCCACACTTTGCGCCTCATACAATTGCAAGGGGAATTATTATCCAGGAGAAGGTTGCATGTTGACTTAAGTGAAAAATCTCCATGTTTTTCAAGCTGACAAACCAGTAGAGGAAGCACACCTTGTTTTGTGAGTTTTTCAATACATATAACAAACAAATATGGAGAAATATGATCCGTTTGTCAAATTCCTCTAGAGGGTGAAAAAGCCTCTGTGTTTTGCGAGTTTCTCAATGCATATAACAAATAAATATGGAAAAATATGATCCCCTTATCGAATTCCTCTAGAGGGTGAAAAGGCCTCCGTTTTACTTCATTCCCAGAGTACTTGCATTACCAGAGAGGAAATACACCTTTTTATGATGTTAATAAGGTTCCAAGGCAAATTGATTTCTTCCAAACAATTCACAATGAAATCCCATCGAACCGTATCATAAGTTTTTTCTAAATTAATTTCGATTGTCATAAAGCCCTTCTTACCCTTCTTGATCTGCATTGAGTGTATAACTAATTGTGCAATTATCGCGTTGTCTGATCCTACCTTGCCTGGGACAAAGCTACATTGATTAGGAGAAATAGTTTGGGGTAAGATCTCCTTTACTTGACTGGTTATAACCTTTGTGATGGTTTTGTAGATGACATTACAAAGGCTAATTAATTGGTCGAAAATCTCGTATAGTTTCTGGCTGTTCCTTCTTTGGTATCAAAATAATTAAAGTATCGTTGATGTCTTCAATATCCGAAGGATTCATGAAAGCACCCTGAACAAAATTTATAACCGGCTGCCCAATATGGTTCATAGGCTTTGAAAGAATAATGCATTTAGTCCATCTAGGCCGGGTGATTTTAGTGCCCCAATACTAAACATCGTTTGTCTAATTTCATCCTCTGAGACACTCCTTCCTAAGAAAGATAAAGTGTTTTTCCTCGATTGTTGGGTACGAGAAAGAAGTGTGCAATTCATGTCTGTTACTACTATCATCACAAAAAAAGAGATATGTATAATGTTGGGGCCACGTTCTTAATTTCATCTTGGTCATAACTCCACGCCCCTCACTTGTCATCACAGCCTCTGTCTTCTTACGTTTCCTCCTATTGCATCTGCCTTGAAAATATTTAGAATTTTTGTCGTAGTACATGCCAGTCACATTTTGCCTTCCGAGCAACGAGCAATTCCTCTTGAATAAGCACCTCCCCCAGTTCTCGAGCCGGTAATACGGGCCGTCCGATGGGTTTGGGCCGGCCCATCATGGGTTTTGAGCCCGACGGTCCGGGCTCAAAATACCCATTTTAATATGGGTCATGAATTTTCAAACCCAACCCATAATCGGTGGGTTGGTGGGTTGGGCGGGCTGGCCCATATTTTTTTTCCTTTTTTTTCAACCCTTTTTTTAAACAATATAATTAAATTTTTTTTAGAAGCCAAAAATCCTAAACCACAAAAATACATTAGAATATCATAAACTTCCAAATTTAAACCCTAACATCAAACTTAAAGTTCTAAATATAAACCTTAACATGTTCTAAATATTACAATTTAAACATAATTAATTCACTAATAATTAGTCAATATTAATAGAATTAGAATTTGAAGCATGATGTAAAGATGTAGCATTTTCTTGAACTCGATGCCTTTCCTTTTGCATAGATAACGCCAATAGCATGATTTTATTAAAAAAAAAATGGGCTACCCGCCAGCCCGGTGGGTTAGCCCGTCATGGGTTTAGCTCATATGGGTTCGGGCTAAAATATCCGCATCAAAACGGGCTTCAATTTTTACAACCCAACCCACCATGGTTAGGGGTTGGGCGGGTTTAGCCCAAGGGTTTTACCCGTATTACCGACTCCACCCAGTTCTCTCCAAAGACGACTCATAATAGAGTTCCTAACTATGTGATTGATGCAGTGGATGACGAGGTATTTAATCCTTCTAGTTGGTTCATAAGATGTTGCCGCTTTCTTCCCAGGTAGCCATAAACCTCTTACTCCAAGACTGCACGTCTTTCGTGAACCCATAAATTGTTTTTTTCCACTCCTCCCCAATCCCATCCCATGAACTCTTCACAAAACTGCTAAAATTCTCAAGTAATACATACAGTGCCACAAATCTAAAGGGAATCTCTTCTCTCATATTGTTAATATCCTCCTCTTTTAACCTTAACAGGATCAAACGATGGTTTGATTTGAAGTAAGGTAGGTGTAGCATCGTTGCATTTGGATAAAAATTGAAGAATTCAGAATTAACAAGAACTCAATCCAATCTACTCTCACTCCCTTCTTTGTGCCACGTAAAATAGGGACCAATACATCTTATATGTTTGTTTCAAGAGGAACAACAGCAATGAAAAGAGAAGAAAACAAACAAGAGGGCAAATATGCCGAGGAAAGTTTACTGCAAGTTTTCAGAATTCAAGATGTGTACAAATAAGGTAAATTACAACTGAATTTATAGAAATTTCTACAACAATAATTTTAGAAATAAACATAAACAACTAATAATCCAAGTACTAAATTTCAGGAACCATATCGCATTAACGCCATAACCTTATTTTTCAGGTAACTCCCTTAGTGCTTCCTCAATCTTCTGCTGAAATCTGTTGCACGTGGCTTTGAATCAATCTTCAAATATTGCCCCTTGATTCGAAGTCGCATACTCCAAGTAAGCTTATGAGAAACATATGCCTTTGAGTTGACAGTGCCTTAGTCAAAATATCTGAAAATTGAACTCCTGTGCTGTAAAACTTGATAATTAATTCACCCTTTTCAACTGACTCACGGGTGTAATGAAATCTCAAATCTATATGCTTAGTTCTTCTATGAAACACTGGATTCTTTGTTATTGCTATAGTTGATTTGTAATCACAAAACAACTCAGATCCTTCTTTTTGCTTCTGTTGCAAATCATTTAGCATTTTTCTAAGCCAAACACATTGACTTGCTGCTATGGTTGCTGATATATACTCTGCCTTTGCTGTTTAAAGTGTCACAGTAGCTTGCTTCTTTGACATACATTTGATTGCTTTTGAACCCATATTGAAAAGGTTTCCAGACGTGCTTTTTCTGTCATCTAATGAACTTGCCCAATCACTATCACTAAACCCAATCAGTTTGAAGTGGGTGACAGGAGTATACCAGATTCCATAGCCAACTGTTCCAGCAATGTACCTCAAAATTTGTTTTGCCACACCATAATGTTACTTTGATGGATTGCACATGAATCTTGACACAATACCCACTGAGAAGAATATATCCGGTCTTATGTGTGTTAAGTACATTAAATCACCAACTAAGCTTTTGTGTAGCTTCTCGTTCACCTTTTCAACCCCATCTTCTTGTTGCAACTTTTGCTTCAGATTCATAGGAGTAGCTTTTTAGTGCAATTCATCATGTTGAACCTTCTTAGCAATTTTGTAGCATATTTCTTTTGACATACAAACATTACAGCTTTGTCTTGCACATTATCTAATCCCAAGAAATAGTGCAACAAGCCTAAATCTGTCATCTCAAACTTCTTCATCGTACAACCTTTAAATTCTTCCAATAAAGACATTCCTAGTCCATCTCTTCCTCCTCTGCCTCTTCCATGTCTAGTGCCCTTTACTTGCTCTTTTGGATTGTCACCTTTTGCTTGAAAGGTTTTTTCTTCATTCTTTCCCTCCTTTTTGTTAATTCTTGCCTCATGAGATTGTAAAGAACCCAACAATGTACTCATCAAAGGTATAAGTTGTTAGATCCTTGGACTCCTCAATTGCTGCAACAACATGGTCATATTTGGGAGATAGAGATCTTAATACCTGTGTTACCACCATCTTATTTAAAATTTCCTCTCCAAATGATCTCATTTGGTTGACCATTTTTGCTACCTTGGTCATGTACTCCTGAACAGACTCAGTATTGTTCATATGCAGGTTCTGAAACTCATGGTGCAAAGTCTGCAACTTGACTCGAACCATTGTTGATGAGCCATGGAAGGAGGTTCTCAAGATTACCCAAGCCTGCTTTGTTGTTGAGGCTACAACAATTTTTGAGAAAATTGCATCATTCACTGCTTGCTGAATAAACAATAATGCTTTCGAGTCTCTTCTTGTTTTCTCTCAATCTGGCCTCCTCATCATTTTCATTATACCCATTCTCCGCTAAGTCCCATAGCTCTTGAGACTTAAAAAAGAGTTCTCATTTTGGTACTTCAGAATTCATAGTTTTCACCTTTGAAAATGGGCATGGAGGGTTGTGTCACATTGACTCTACTGTTGTTGGCTGCCATATCGCCCAAGTCTGATCGAAACACTGATTTGATACCAAATTATTGGTTTCAAGAGGAACAACAGCAATGAAAAGAGAAGAAAACAAAGAACAAGAGGGCAAATATGTAGAGGAAAGTTTACTGGAAGTTTTTTGAATTCAATATGCGTACAAATAATACTACTACAAAAAGTACTTTTTACGCCCTATTTTTAACCCAATTGGCGCCCTTTCTCAGGGGGTGTATATGTGAGTGGAGTAGAGAGGTGGGGCCTACGGCGCTCTATATTATAAAAGGCGCTATAGGTAACTTTATGGCGCCCTATATTGAAATATAGGGTGCCGTAAGGTGTTTTTTTAAAAAAAACATTATACGCCGTGAGTCACCGACGATGTGGAGACGATAACGGAGGAGGAGGAGTCATAATTCCTGTGGATTGAACCGCCCAGAGAGTTCTTCACGGGGAGAACAGCTCGATCGGCAATCCAGAGCTCGACCGCCTGGAAAGCCACCTCAAACTAGTCGCAAGGATTCACAGGTACGGGGAAGGGAGGGGAGGGAAGCCTGGTGTTCTCCTGGAACAAGGGGAATGTCAAGTTGAGAGGAGGAGAAGAAGGTGAGAGGGATTTATACATAAAAAGGCAAGACAAGGCGAGGGGGCTTTCACTTTATAACAGCCAAGATTCAACACTCTTTCTTCTTCTCCGGATCGATAGTAGAATAGAGAGCATGATAGGAGTCAGAATTTCTTACAGTTGCTTGCACGGTCGTGAATATGGCGATGGTGAGGTATCTGCGTGAAAGAAAGAATTTAAAAATGGAATAATTAAAAAAATCCCCAAATTTAAAAAAGGTCGGCGAATTGGAAAAAGGAGGTAAGAAAATAAAATATAGTTCCAAAGGGGGAGATGATGATGATGGGGGTAACGCGAGCTACCTGTTGAGGAAAGTGTCGGCTACAAAACCACCGAGCAAGCAGAGCATGAAGGAGGTGCCCATGAAGTTGGTGACGATATTGGCGGAGGTGGCATTACCAAGATGCATGGTGGCCGTCAAATAAGTGACCAAATTAACAGCGATGCCGAGTGTTGCTCAGCTGCCCAGTCAACTCCTCTGCTCCCAGTTGCTGCTGCCCATCTCTGTTCAGCCAACAGCCAAGCACCGTCGAGCTCTCCTCTCAGGTGACGCCGTCTCTCCTCTCATTTGAATTCAAATGCTCAGCGCCTTCTCCACCTACTGTCTCGGCACCCTAACTTTTAAAGTTTAGTTATTTTAAATGACTTTTGACGTTCTATATTTAATATAGGGGTCAAAAGTGTGCCTTCTAACGCCCTATTTCTCTAGAGGACGTTAAAGTGTGCCTTTTAACGCCCTATATTCAATATAGGGGGTCAAAAGTTAGCCTTTATGCGTTCTATATTAAATATAGGGCGCATAAAGGCTCGTCTCCATTTTTATAATTTTAAAAATGTTACCGTTTTAATTTTTTACTCCTTTTTTTAAAAAAAGGACGTGAATTTCAGTAGTAAAAACTATAATCTCTAGTAGTGTAAGGTAAATTACAACTGAATTTATAGAAATTTTTACAACAATAATTCTGGAAATAAACATAAACAAATAATAATCTAAGTGCTAAATTTCAAAAACCATAACGCACTAACACCACAACCCTATTTTTCAGATAACTCCCTTAGTGCTTCCTCAACCTTCTGCTGAAATTTGTTGCACATGGCTTTGAATTAGTCTTTGCCAACACTATCCATGAGAGACCAAGCTCAACCACCCAATTACCCAAATCACAATCAATACTTGGACCTGTTTTTGTATTAATGCGGCGGTCATGCATGTGTAGAGTTCCATTAAAATCGCCTCCTATGCACTAAGGGCCCTCAACTGTTGCACTTATGTCACTTGAAGCTGCCCACGCTATTCTTCTTTTTATAGGGTTTGGACTTGCATATACTGCAGTAATGAACGATATCGACGACCCTTCTCTTATACAGACGTGAATGAATTGCCCATGAACTCCTAAAACTTCAAACTTCTGGTTTCCATCATTACAAAGAACCCACAGTCCCCCGCAAAGCCCCTTGCATCAACAATTTCCACTTTGTCAAACCCAAGTTTCCAAACTTCTGGTTTCCATCATTACAAAGAACCCACAGTCCCCCGCAAAGCCCCTTGCATCAACAATTTCCACTTTGTCAAACCCAAGTTTCCTTGCCACTAGTCGTGCTTTATCACCTCCTGACCGAGTGTCAAGGATAGCCAAAAAATCCACCTTATGCTTTCGTGAAAGTTCACGTATTAAACCAGGGAATGCTTTATATCCAGTGCCTCTACTATTCCAAAACAGAAAATTCATTGGGAACCTATAGTAATGGGTTGAGCTTTAAGGCTCTCTGAAAACTCTTCATCGTTGATAACATCCTCTTCTTCAGCTTCTTCCTCCATGACTGTTTCAAGGTGGTGTTCCCTCTGTTCGTTATTGCGCATGTCCTCCTCTTTACTCATTTCACCCGCAGACATAACTTGTTCACTTTCAACACTTTGTCCATTATCGTTAGCCTTCATATTCACTTTATCATGACTGTAGCCTTCATGTTCCCTCTGTTCGTTATTGCGCATGTCCATTATCGTTAGCCTTCACTTTCAACACTTTGTCCATTATCGTTAGCCTTCATATTCACCTATAGTAATGGGTTGAGCTTTAAGGCTCTCTGTAAACACTTCATCTCAATGCTCCCGCTCGCCGCTACTTGCTTCACCTTCTCATCCATATTCAAAACCTTATCTCTATAGGAGACAGGGTCCTGGACAGTTTCATTCGTGACCGCATCGCCTCCCTTTTCAACTCCCTTCTTCCTAATCTTCTTTCTACTCCGGGAAAGGAGGTCAATTTCTTCCTCCGTTCCCCCTATCGTTCTGTCCTCGCGCGTCGCTCCTCCTCCGTGCTCGCTCATTGATTTTTTAGCTTGTGGAAAATACCAAGGAGAACTCTATTATTTAAATAATTGCCATAGAAACATGCATGTTAAGGTGGGGAAGTGACAATAGTCCCCTTTATATATTGATATACGTTGGCTGTGTGTGTGTGTGTGTTTCCTTCACTCTTTATTCATCATGAGAAAACTAAGCAACTCTGAATTAATTAAAATTTCTATTCAAAAATCCAATAAAAACGAGATTTGTGCGCGCTAAAGCAAAGCTGTATGTTGCCTTGATTAACCATTGCACTTCAAACAACAAAGTATTTCTCTGAATTTGCATGTGCATGATTACGCTCCCCACTTCAAATAATAGCTACTTCTTTATGAAATAATGTAGTTTCATGCAAATCTTTCAACCTACAATTTGATCAAACCGAACCCAATTGGATTTTTTGAGAAGCCCACTAGATGAAGAGAAAAAAAATTATTACATGGAAGAGAAACAAAGGAGTCAAACCAGGGACCCATCCATTGCTTCAAATCTTTGCCCCACTCTTTCATGTGTATGTGAGAATGTAGAAGAAGTTAAGGTTTGGCTATGGATATCCTGAGATGATTGTATCTCAAAGACCTTGAATCTCGCATCTTGGCCACTCTCCTGGCGTTTGGTTGCCGGCGCTTGAATTGGCGATTTTCCTTCAAGCATGCAAACAACGGAGGACATGGATGGCTTTAGAGTTGGAGATGGGTTAGTGCATAGAAGTGCCACCTCTAGCATTCTCATGACTTCCTGTGTGGAGTAGTCTGAGCCAAGATTTGGATCCACCAGCTCAAGAAGGTTTCCTCGCTCTTGAAGAATGTAGGCCTTCAACTACGCATGTAGTGGTTAGAAACTCAATCAAACCATTAATTTGTGAAAAATAGAGCATTACTTAAGCTAAGAGTAAGTGGTATATATAACTAACCCAATCTAGAAGATAATAATCAATCTCCTCCTTTAGCATGCAATTTTTGTTGCTTTTTCCACTAACAATTTCTAAAGCCACAACTCTAAAGCTATAAACATCTGCTTTGTCAGATAAGTATCCTCGTATGGCATATTCAGGAGCCATATAACCACTAATAAAAGAGAATTTATGATGTTAACATAGTCAAAGTCACACAAAACATGGAGAAAAAACCCTATTAATTTTGTACAAAAGTTGACAATTGATACAGTGAAACGATGTAGCAGAATATATACTTACATTGTTCCTGCTATTCTTGTGCTAATATGACTATTCTCATGTTCATCAAGTTTGGCTAAGCCAAAGTCTGAGATCTTAGCATTCAAATTTTTATCAAGTAAAATATTTGTTGCCTTAATATCCCTATGCACAATTTTCAACCTTGATTCCTCGTGAAGGTAAGTTAGTCCTCTTGCTATCCCTATGCATATCTTCATTCTTGTAGGCCATGTCAAGTGTATCTTTCTTTCTTGGCCACCTAACATTAATATCAACGACATCTTAGTTAAAATATAACCAAATTAAATAAAATATCTAATATGTTTACTATCAAGACCTTCAGTAAAATTTAAATGTGTAGAAGTTATTTCCTGAACTAAAAGGAAAAGGAAAATATCATATTTTTGATTGGTTCTTTCCTATACTCAAATAACAATCTCGTTGGTAAAATTCATCTTTTGTTAGATCAAAAATGGAAGATTTTCCTTTTCCTTTTTTAGCTTAGAGGTATTCTTATCTTTAATCAAATTTCAATATCCATAATTGGCTAACTAGTCTAATATGAGA
Organism: Vachellia pachyceras; assembly: GCA_025593235.1. Lineage (NCBI taxonomy): Eukaryota > Viridiplantae > Streptophyta > Magnoliopsida > Fabales > Fabaceae > Vachellia > Vachellia pachyceras. Next base: position 19,920 of record JANTPZ010092733.1, read on the forward strand.
GCATATACGACACCCTGATTTATCCTTTCTATATTTTTAAAAAAATTTTAGTGTCATTTTCCCAATAATTTATCCCAATATTTTAGATTTTCTGCCATTTTGTTGCTATACGTACAGTAAGAGAGACACACAGAGAAAATTAGAGTAACTAGATAAAATCTATCTTATTTCTATATAGTAGTCAATCAATTTTATCAATTCCTTGTAATACTGCATATGCTAATAATTATTTTAAAAGAATTCAAATCCTTATTTACCAAAAAGAGCACTAGCAAGACTGTTGTTCTCCATGTACTCATATATCAGCAATAACTGGTTTCCCTCAACACAACATCCATAAAGCTTTACCAGGTTTACGTGTTGCAAAGCAGATATCATTCCAACTTCATTAATAAATTCACGATTTCCTTGTTTTGATTTGGAGGAAAGCTGCTTCACAGCTATAACAATACCATCAGATAGTACACCCTGCAATTTAATTGATTCTTTAGTGTCTATTTTATAAATTTTATTGGCAATAATTAATACCCCTTAGTCCTTATTATAAGATTCAAATAAATGAATTGACTGGTTTAAGAAAACCGTAAAAATTAGTTAAATATAATAAATATATAAGAAATATGTTTTTTAAATACACTTTTATTTATAAGTCAGCAGACGAAGAGTGAGAAAAATATGGGTGAGAATGTATGGAAAAAAGACAGCAAGTTTATTAATTAATTGTAAACTTACATTTAATGTCAAACAAACCATAAGTGAATCTTATAAAAGGGATATATGAATTCAAGAATTATAATCTTATAGCAAAGGGCCAGAAGGGTACATCTAAAGATATGATCTCTTTATATGTATACGTAGTTATTCAATCTTGGTCAAATATAAATATGACATTAAAAATTACCTTGTACACAGCTCCAAAACCTCCTTCACCGATCTTATTTTGTGGGGAAAAGTCATCAGTGGCATCTTTGATTTGTTTTAGAGAGAAATAACCAGTTTTCAGATCTAAAAGTTCTGCATATATAAAAAGGTTATATGTAAATAAAAGCAAAATACATTGAAATTACAGGAAACGAGAAGTAATTACAAGTATGCAAAACATCACTATTTATCCATTTGACCTGCATCCAGAGTTTATGCATATAAACATATTTATTTCCTATAATATACCAGATTATCAATAGTTATACCATATCTATTATTTTAGATTTTGATCTTACGTTTGTCTTTTGAATCTTTGCCGTGCAAGAAACCCATCTTTCGAAGGATGAGTACTATTAGTATGATGACGAATGCACATGATCCAACCACAATTCCGGCAATGACTCGTACAGAAATCTGATGAATTTTGGAGTCTACATTACAAAGTAGTAATGCTTACCACTCATATCAAAGTCAAAACTGTCATCACTTAAGTTATAAATAGTGTCAAACAATAATGTAATGAGATTTGACTTACCTGAGGTTACTGAAATTGCAGATATAAGAGGTCCATATGCACCATAATCAGGAACAGATGTAGTTCCTTTCCCACCCCAATATAAATGAATTTCCAAAGTGTTATCTTTGACATCAATGTTAAAGTCCTTAAATATGCCCTTACCAACGCCATTAGCTTCCTTCATAATGTTAAAATCACTCAAATATTTCCTACCCTGTCAAGATATATATATATACACACACACATACATACAAAAAGTTGCAACCTTTCAGAGCTTTTGTTAATGTACATAGCAAAAGAAGTTGAATCAAATATATATATATAACAATAATCATTTAAGGGAGAGAAATTAATGATATTCACTTAGCATTCAAGTCTCACCATAAATATAAGTATGGTTCCTATTTAATTAGAATGCACTACGCTGTAGGGTAAAGATAGAAGGACTTTTTTAATCATAGTATTTATAACCCATGTTATTAAATTTTTCATGTGATAGATGTTAAATAGAGAAAAAGTTGAAAATTTATTGAATTTTAAGTTAAAATTAATTAAATTAAAATTTTCCTTGATTTATATAAAACATGCTAGAAATCACTTATAAATAGCATGTGAATAACATCTATTTAGCCACTCATTGAAGAGATGCATAAATAGTGGTGAGCTCAATTTATTTCTCGTCAAGTCTATGGCTGCATGGTGGGAGACAAACTCGCCCCCTCCCCAAAAAAAATGGATTCTCTAAAATCTGGAAAAAATTTAGATTCGATATAGTGAGGCTCACCTGAATAAAAACATCAAATAAGCGTCTTCCAAGGCTGCTGAAATTGTGGTCATGAGAATACATAATCTCAGCAAAGTGTAGCTTGACGTTGTAATTTCCATTAACCATACAGAGGCCATGATACTTGAGAGACATAGGGGAAAAACGAGCTGTTTGATAGAATGCTGGACCAGTAATATTGAGAGAATATTTGTTTGTCGCTATGAAATTATTATCATATGTTCTGAAGTCTATTCCAGTGTTGCTATAAGACCATTTATCATCACTTTGAAAAAAGGATGAGATACTCCCAGGATAGGTATCATCTTGGTATTTATTCCCCCCGTCTTCTATTTCTGGTCCTCCACAATTTATGAACATTGAATCGTCTGTATACACATATAGTGGCAACCCCATCAGAAATCACATCATCAAAGAGAGTTCATAATGATTTTTTAAGCTGATTAATTTATTTCTATTGATAATAAAATAAAATTAATTCACAAAGTTTAAAAACACTTACACTTGGGTTTTTCTCCACAAGGATGGCCTCTTTTCAAACAAGTACGTCTGCAAGATAAAAAAAAATTTAAGGTTAAAACAAATGATTCAAAAGTGGTGTACAAGAATTGAAACTAAGTATAACCATAAGCATAATCTGACAAGGTCTTTGTTGAAGGTGACATGCTTGAAGCCAAGTTTCTGTGTAGCCAAAAAATTAAAATGTCTTAGAGTTGCGGCATAGTGCCTCTAAGAACAAGAAAAAAAAAGTTATTTTCGTCCAGGAGGGCTGGTCCGACTGGTTGTTCAGGGGAAGGCAAGGCGCCACGTACCCACCAGGTCTTGGGCTCGAACCCTGGGAAGTCCCGGCGCACTCCGGGGCGACCCCGGATTAGTCTGGGTCCGAAAGGATCCGGAACACCGGGGGATGAAATGCCCTTTCATCACTAAAAAAAAAAGTTATTTTCGTTTGTGTTGGAGGAAGAGCTTACATATTATTATATTGACAAATAGTCGCAGAAGTCTCTGAAAAATTGTTGTAAGATAGATCACTGAAAAAGAAAAAAGGTAGTGTGAAATTATACATGAAGTTTTTTACATATGAAGTTTAGATGGGTTGGTTAGGTACACTTCTACAATGTATTTAAACCTCAAACTCATAGATAAAAGCAACATTGTAGGGGAGAAGTAGTTTTTGCGATGTAGAAGAAAAGGAAGGTTTGCCATCCATCATCACCATCCTCCATGCTCACCACAGTCGTAGATCACACTTGCCATCCTCAGTCGCCTTCTCCATCGTCCTCCTTGCTCACCACCATCGTCAAATTTGGCTTATGGATTTTGGAGATAAAGAGAAATATGAAATAATTTTTTTCATATATAAATGTTCGAGCCAGACTAAATGGTCTGAACCCTTGAACTGGAACCCAATCCAACCTGACCACTATGTCTGATTAGGTTAATCTAGCTTGTCTTTTCATGTTGATTTTTAACTGGGTCGGACCAGCTCGAATTA
>JANTPZ010092735.1:0-12349 GCA_025593235.1 Vachellia pachyceras
TTTTTTTATTTCCTCCATTAAATTAATCTATTGAACTTTGATAAAAGTCAACATTATATCCCTCAGTCATACCATCCACTCCAATAATTGGAAAGTTACGTTCGAAGTTAGTCAATATTTTTAATTATTTCTCTCCTCAATTATATATGCATGAGTTTAATTTATTAATCTTCATTATTAATCAAAGCACAAAGCCTTGATTCTGTTTCCACTACTAGGTAGGCTTTAATTTGAATGTGAAAGGGTCTTTCATATGGTTTGATTTTTTAGGTGTCAAGCATTATACTCATTTTGACTGATTCTAAGTACAACTACTAACACTAACAACAATATAATTATTCATAAAATGGTTTGATCCTTTAGTGGGAAATCCCAGAAAAGATCCTCAAATATAGACAGTGAGAAGAAGCAGAAAGATAGAGAGAGCAAATAATGGTGTACAAAGAGAGAAAAAATTTCTCATATATAGACAGTGAGAAGAGCATGAAGATAGAGAGTGAGAGGAGGAGGAAGACAAGAGCATGAATTGTTCCTTGTTACAGACATACTGATTTTTTGTATTGAAGATTAATTTTCATTCAAATGAAAAAAATAATTCATTTCATAATGAATAGTATAAAATACAATACGGTCTTTTCTTACCTCATTCGAATGTATTGAAGATGGATTTTTCATTTAAATGAAAAAATGGTTCATTTGAATGCATAGTGTAAAATACAATGTGACATCTTATTACCTCATTTAAATGTGTTGAAAATGAATTTTTCATTCGAATAAATAGTAGAAAATACAACGTAATATTCTTTGACCTCATTTGAGTATATTGAAGATGAATTTTTATTTGAATGATAAAATTTTTCATTCAAGTAAATAATGGTACTATCTACTTCATCTTCAACTCGCTAGAAGGTCATTTTGATCATTTGCTTTGCATTTAATAAATATCAAATTGAGCACTTACACTTCTGTGTTCTTTTGAAATGATGTAGCACTTTTGCATCATCTTGCATTTTCAAGGGGTTTTTTCTGGATTTTCCATCTTTTATAATTTGGGCCACCATCCAATACCCTTTGATTAGTATTTTTGCTATTAGCTATTTCAATCCAGTAATAACTATCCCAATTAAATCACACAAGGGTAATTTGACCTGATCATGCTTTGTTATTTTCATATCTATCTACCTTTTGAATTGTGATTAATCAAGTGCATTTTTTCCAAAACGATGGGTTAAAGATATTTTGAGTCATGCGTGGAAGGCTATTTTTAACTTAAATCAATTATATTGTTGACAAAGATTATTGATAATAAAACATTTCAAGTATCAATATATATATATATATATATGTTAAACGTATAGCATCTTAGGGAAATATAAACTGGGTATGTAGTACTTGTGTGAATGAGAGGCACTGATCAATCGCAATAATCTTGTTTTTACCTTCTTTGTCTCTTCATTTAAAACTATATTTACTTTATTACACCATTTCATTCTTTTCTTACTTTTTATTTTAAGAATGAATGATATGACTTGACAATAACTTGTAAAATTGTGAGTTCAAGTTCTATCTTATAAATGAAATTTTTGTTAATAAACAGTTTGTAAATGCTTCTGTAAGTAGTCTAGATCCGAATATATTTAGATTTTATGTTTGATTGCGCATATATAGCTCAAACTTCAGGATCCCTTTGTGTGTGTGTTTATCCAGAAATTTTATTTGAATGGTTGAAAATTTGTTACAATGAAAAACGTTAGAATATGAAGTTAAAAAAATCATTACCATTTAAGTTTAATTTGTAAAACGAACTAAGATGGAAAACACACACACACACATCGATTGGCTTGACCGATACATATATAATCATATGTGATTTTCCCTTTCAGGAGGTCATGTTTGAGAGAAGACTGTGTGTCTGTAGGGTTCAAAAGATCAAAGAGTGGATCTGATGCATTGAACTTAGACTAAATTAAAGCAATCCCAATCATACTTTTCTCTCATCTTTTTTATTCTATTTATTCGTCTCATGAAAACTACAGAAGTTGATGGATTCCTACCCACAAGAACACTATGCTGTTCTATAAGTACTATACATTTACATCAAATAAAAATGCTTCAAATACACACACATATATATAGAGATACATAAATTTATAAAAAGTCTCACTTGCTAGCTATATGAAGTTTCGTATAATAGAGATGTATTCGTTAAAGCTAAGTTAGGTGAACAAGTTAATTACTGCCTCAATGAGGGGAAAAGAATGTAGCATGTAACTGTCAACTTATTATTTATAGTAATATTTGTAGTAACTTGCACGAAACTTAGCTTATCTGAATAATCCTAGCACTACTCTATATTTTTATTTAAATCTAATCAAAATGACATATAACGTTATTGGAATTTTTCTTGTTCATAATCATGTTACATAATCTTCTGCACTAAATGAAACACATTGTTTTGAATCTGCTATTATAAGTTTGGATCAGATATATGTGGGACCCCAAATAGCGGTAGATGAAAACAAATGATGACGAGGATCTTTATGTAAAAGCATAATATTATCTATTGTATTTAGGGAGATTTATTGTAAGGTCCCAAAGAAGGAAGTTGCTTATGAAAAGGTCTCAAGAGTTGTCAATGACAGCTGCTCCACTTGTTAATGGTGCTCCTCGACTTGTCATTGACAACATTTTAGAACCTTTTCATAAATAACTTCCTTCTTAGATCTTACGGTGAATCTCCCTTGTATTTATATATGTGCATGTGTGTGTGTGATCAGCATTAATTAATTTTATATGGTGAATGGTGTATTAAATATTAATTGTTTTTTATACTATAAAGTGAAACAAGCTTGAATTTTAAGGATTATCGATTACGTAGTAAACTTTTGGCAGCGTGGAAAGTGTCAGTCAAAGCAAGAATCATTCGGATCGCTTTCATATTCTCGCATCACACAATAGTTTGCTTAGGAAAATAACTCCATAATTAAGCTTTTTTCAAGTCTCAGAGAGAGAGAGAGAGAGAGAGAGAGAGAGAGATGATGATGAACACAATTTAATCATAGAGAACTTTTTAGTCATCAACGACAACATTTGTTGAATTCCTACCTTCTAGATTTCATAAAAGATTGCCTTACATGATTAATTACTCACGATTATAATGTAGTAAATGACCATATTTTTTAAAATAAAATAATGATTTTTTTATATTTATAAAAGTAATAGTAATACCGAAAACACAATTGTATACACAGCGAGAACCATTATTTTAATATATATTCATGTAATTTATATATCCACATAGAATATATAAAGTTGATATATAATATTTAATATAAATGGCTTGTAAGTAATTTTATAAGTTCAAATATTTAGATCAGATTGTATTGTTTTATGTTTTTTTTCAGAGATCTGATTACATTCATATTACCGTGGAGGAAAAAAGAAGTATGAACAGCTATATAAATGAAAAATATAATATATATTCCCCACAATTCAAATGGCTCAAGTAGTTGGCTTGCGTATCTTATTAATCTTTTTTGTTCGTTTTTGACAGCAAATATAAAATTCTGTTTCTGATTTATATCTCAACCTCTTTAATTTCTAAGTTTCTTTTTTCTATGCCTATGTGAAACTCTACCAAACAATTTACATAGAGAATCTGGTCTTATTCAAAATTCAGCTTTATTATCTATCTAAGCCGCTTTTCTAAGTTTCTTAATCAAAATTCTGAATTTGAAATTTTAGCAAGCAAATATAGCTCCACCAATACTAACTGAACAGATCAATTTTGTTAAATGAAGAGATTTAATCCACAAAAATACCGTATATTCAATAACTGATCACTAAACAATAATAATAAGAACTTACTATTCATTTTCTGAGGTGGAAAACCACTAAAAGCTAGCCAAAAGAATGAATCGTCGTGGTCGCCACCTGAATTTTCTGGATCTTATCTTTTTGTTTGCTGGTTGGCTTCCATATATCTAACACTCATAAATGCTTTCAGAACTTTAAACAACATATTTTTTTGGTCTAGTTGGGAGGGTGGATGAGAATTAAGAATGAGAAAAAGTCAAAAGGTTCAAAAGCCAGTCAGGTTTAAGGAAGCCACAAAAATTTGTCAAACTTGTCAAGCTCTTCTAGCAAACTTTATACCCCACTATAGTCTCTATTCATAATGCTTTTACTCCAAGTTAGGTTATCTGTATAATCAAGGGTTTTTCCCTACAACTATTAACCTTGTCTCTCTAGCTCACAACTAACGTTTTATTCTAAGGCTACGTGTGTTTGGGAATTCTGTTGAGAGAAAAGAGTTTATAGATTTTGAGGTATTTTACGGATTTCAAGATGGTTTTACGGATTTCTAGATAATTTTATGGATTTCAAGATGTTTTTTACAAATTTCGAAATGGTTTTGCCTTAACTTGCGTATATTATTAGGGAAACGGTTTTTTCAAACAAGTACTGTGTATGTCTTTGGTATCATAAGTATAATAATTCGTACTTTACTGATCTAAATATAAACTTATATTTTATAGTGTAAATTACATTCCAGACGGGGCTTATTTTTGTGACCGAAGAAAGTATATAATAATGGCCTAATATTTGGAGAGAAAATGAAATAACAACAATAATAATAATAACTTTAGTATTGAATCTATTTAATATTAATAATATATATCAGCAGGTTTTGGAAAGTTATATTGAATCTCAATTCATTTGGATAGAATCATGTCACATTTTATATGGGTGTAAAACTCTTTAGTAGTAATTTTCTTTATACACATGACTAAAAATTGAAACTTTGATCAAGGGAAAACAAATATTAATCAGCCAACTCTAATATATTTTTATTATTTTTTAAAGGTAAGACAACAAAATGATTTTCCCAGTTTAAACCAACACTTTCCAGGAAAATATTGTTATTTAAGGTCGTGTTCTTCATATGCATAAAAAGAGTAGAGAGAGAAAGATGATTATGTGTTTGGCAAATTGATGTTATCCTTTCACGCTTCATTCTCTTACATAGCAATCTAATTGGATCAAATTTGAACATTGTCAAATTCGACTAATGATACCTCTTTCAAAAATGCTTTAAACAAGAGTCATCCATAAAATTTGGCCGAGTTAGTATTTAAGAAGTTAATTCATCATATATAACTGTGAGTTCAAATCTTATTACTGAAAATGACTTTGCTATTAGGCGATCTGTAAAAGATGTGATGACCATGTTGGTTGATAATATGTATGTATTTTTAGAAGAGTTTTTAAAGTTTGAACGCATACTCTAACCTTGATGGTTCAAAGAAATACAAATTCACACAAACTCAAATATTAAACTTCATATTTAAGCGGGTAAAACCATTCTAATAAAACCAATGCATGTTGGTTGAATTAAACTTCCTTCTGCTTAGGCCAAGGAAACAAACTTTTAACCATAAAACCAAACATATTTTCAAGGAATGATAACTTCAAATATGCTTCTTCATATTTTTGTCATTATGTTCTCCAATAAACTCATGCGTCTAAAATCTTTCTTTTAACAAAAAGAATCTAATCATTGTGTATAACATGAAATGTTAGAATCGTACACTAACCCTCATCTTGTATATATTTACTATCCTGAAATCCAGCAAGATCAGTAATTATCCTGATCTAAACAATTTCCTAAACTCCAAAGGCCGAAAAATAGTTTGGCATAAATATGGTTTAATTTCTTGTGCTGCAATATTAACACCTTCAAAATATATATGCCTTATCTAAATGATCGCGATGAATGGTCAGGGAATGAACAAAACCATGAGACTGGACAACATAATATTCCTCCTCTAAAATTGATCATTTCGGTAAAGACATTAATTTCTGCTGTCACTTGTATATTATCAATCATTAGCCTCCCTGAGATTAGCAAGATTTACATGGCCACGTTTACTAGGATCTAGCAGGTCAAACTTCTCGCCGACCAGCATGATGTCTTTGTTTGATAGTTTTCTTAGCTCCTTGAGCTTGTATATAACAAATTCTCATTTACTGCTAGTCCAAAATCAAAATAATAACAAAAATCACAGGATGTGAGTCATCATCACATTGAATCAAAACAAACAAGCATGGTTCAAAGTAGTTTGAACCACTGAAAGATATCCAATGGTGATACAGATATGGGATTCAAGGATAGATAGCAAAAATGAATCTGAACATACTGAATATGTGATTGCAAACAAATGAGGCATTACTCATCAGAAGAAAGAAAAGATATGATCGGAATCTATGACAAACAAATGAAAGAATAATCTGTAAAAACACAGAGATATATTGTTTATCTATGGATAATTTACCTATATATCATTGTGTGCAGTAAGTTCCATAAGAAATTACAAAAAAATGGATCAAGAACAAGATAGTTGAACAGTTAGATCAAACCAAGGTTGATTACATGTTTGCAGAAACATCAAACATGCATTACAATGATTGTTACAAAGTAGTGTTATTACTTATTTGTATGCTAGCGGATACAAAAAGATGCAACCTCTAAGGATATTTTGTTCAAGGATGCAGGTGATTTTAAAGATCAATAAAGCTGTGAGCCAATAAGATGATCAGTCTGATAAAACCAGCTTATCTGTCAATGATGATGTGAAGTTCTTTGTGAATGTTCCATAGAATCAGAAATGAAAAGGATGTAACCCCACATATTTCTGTGCTTTAAGGTGTAAATTTTGTCTTGAAGATTGATTGAGCACAAAGTCTGGCTAAGCCAACTAAAGTATATCAAGGTTCACACATAGTGCACAGTAGTTGACATTTGCTCTGCTGATATAAAAACCCATTATAAACATTGATCATTAACTCTGACATGTGATGATAAAATGAGAAAATCTCCATGCACCAACTTCAATAACAAAAGAAAACGAAGCATGGAAAAAGTCACCCTACATTTTCCTGTCAATAACGTCAATTTCACGGCTCTCTACAGCAACAGCAACAAAAATAAGCCTTATTCCAATAGATGGAGTTGGACATATAGATTTCACGATGCCATTGTACTCTATTAACAGTTAAATCTTTAGATGGTTAATCAAATGGCCGTGCCCAATAATTCCTCCAAAGGTCCTCAAAAATGCATCCAAAGGTCCTGCTCCCACTACCCTTCAATCTCTCAGCCAATGAAGCAAAAACCATTTCGCCCAATTTTTTCCGTAAAAATTATAAAATTCCTGATTCCTTCAAAGAACCACCAGAACAAAAGCAATATAATGGGATACCCTGTTAAATAGTCCCAAGTTTCAAGAGAGAGCAGTGTAAAGCGTTGACTTTTAAAGGCAGTAACATATAAAGTTCGCTTAAATCAATCCATTGCATTGTGGTATGAACAATAGAAATTCTATTATGTCCATTTTTGCATCCATTTATATGAAATGTTTTAGTATAATTGTTCCTAGACTGTTAACTAAAGAAAGCACAATGTGGCAACATATTATTTGTAGCACATGAACCAATTGCAATATGCAAGAGCTAAGGCCAAAATAAAAGAAAAACTCAAAAAAGTAGAATGCTTATAAACAAAAACCTCTTTGCCTTTTAGCTATACAGATGTTCTTTCTTTCTTTTTAATGTCATGCATCCCTTGAAAGAACTCTGTTTTTTAACAGAAGGCTATAAAAAATCATTCAGAAGTGAATAAACAGAAAGTTCTATGATCTTTGTTTATCCAAATCAACTGACGTACAATATAAGGGATGTCAGTTGAAACAAAAGATTACAGCAAGGTCATGACTCATGAGTAGAACTGACAAGTCAATGCTTGTTATTTGATGAAATCCTTCTATGTCTAAAGAACTTCTGGAGTTCAGACAACATCTCTGTTTCTATGCTTCAAGGTTATTACAAGTTAGGAATTTTGACAATAGATTATTCACATTTAAAAAAAAATGACATCTCACTTTAAAAAAGAGGACATATTGCATGAAAAAAAAAATTACTGATACTAACAACGATTCAACATTTAAGAGATGAATGTGTAGAATGCATACCTCACATAGCCATCATTGTCTAAGTCTACTTGAAAAAACTCTGAAACACTCAAATCATGACCAAGAATCCACTTTGTCATTATTTTATTCCTTTTATCCACTTTTAGCTCAGTTAAATAAAGAAAGGCCCTAGCAACTGCGAGAGTCAAGCAACCAAACTGCAGCAAAGATACGATCAGAAAATGACTTGAATGCCTGGTCAGTGGTCACCATAGCCAACAGTTGTAACTGGCATCACAGAAGATAGAAAAAAACCAACCATGAAAGTTTCTCCACATAATGCATCACACAAACACCAACAGAAAAAACTTGTGTGACACCTGTGGACATAATTTCCCCGTATCCTATTGTGCACATTGTCATTGTATCGTTTTTGCAACCTTATGATGAAAAGGTATAAAAAAATGTTCTCGAGTTGGTATCAGAACCTTTGATCTAATACCAAAATGTGATATCCATCATTTTGAAACAAATATCATTTTCACACCATTTATATATTTATATTACTATTATAGGTACGAGAACCTCTCTACCAAATTCTAATTTATTGCTATGTTCATTGTTGGGTAGTTAATTAATTAACCAAACTTCTTTAATTAATTATTTTTATTAAGGATAATTTCAAAATTTTACAAAAACTAATTCTAACAAATTTTCTTAACATCCATAATTAGTTTGAGTTAATTAAAAGAATGAACGGGTAACGATTATTAAAACAAGTAATATCACAAGAAAATTGAAACGATAACATGTAATTACCAAGGCCATAGTCATGGTCATAGTTGTGGCCATGGTAAAAAAATGCAATAATTATCATGATTTGGATCATGGTCATAGTATCACTGTATGAATTATAATTATTTTTTTATGATAATTCAAATTTAAAATGACATTAATAAACAAGAAGTCATTACCCAGTGAATTCCTGACATGCAGGTCAGAAAATATAACATCATAAGGCTTGGGGGCCAGTATCATCTATCTATTACCTAAAAAATTGTGGAGTGTTTCCATCAAAGTCCTAAAAGTACTATGTAATACAAAAAAAAAACAGTCCTACTAAAAAATTAACAGAAAGAATGAGCCTGTTCAGCAAGTTTATCAGCAAACTTAACAAAGTGCACATGTAAGAGATTAAATTATACAGTCCAATCAAAAACATATATTCAATTCAAAATTTCAAGTGTTATATCTTCAATTAACAAAACATATCTTCAACTATTAGAAATTTCAATTTGTTCAAGGGGGCTTGATCCACTCATCAACTTGTGCTTCAGCCATAACATTGGAGACATCCAGAGTGAAAATAAGCCCTGCACTCAGACACTCTCATGTCCAGTTCATTTCGTGCAAGTGTTTTTAAAGGAACAAGGTTATGGCCAATCTAATGAAATTTTAATTCCTTGGGAAGCCTGATTCTATTACACCAAACAAAACAACACAAATTCTACCTCCCACATATCCAATTCCAATGTAATAAACAAAGGCAGCACTACTTAAGATAGGTGGATGAAACCCATAACAAAACATATGTTATCAATGATGACATCACTTCAAAAGTTCTTGGTCCCTTAATTATAGGAATAGGAGGAATTACTGACACCATCAAGAAAGTTCCTAATAGCCAGGAAAGAACAAATGAGCCAGCCCTGCACAAAGCAAAAAAGTTTATGGTTAAAATCCTAAGATGTATAGTGGTAATAAAATTATCATACTGTGATTATTTATATCAACATGGGGATAATATATGTGCATACAAAAATTGCAGAGCCATGGTTTAAAACTAGGAGTACACCATAGTTATGCATGTTCAGGGTAATTCAGAAAAATGCAACATGCCATAATTTACATACCCATAAAGTAAGGTCCGGATCTTGCTCTTCAGCCGATTGTGTATAAAATACATTGTAGCTATCAGAGATATTAACACCTGAAGCGTTGGCCCTTCCTCAGTTGGAAAAAGGACAGTAAGAACTCCGAGCAACAAGAATGCAACGGATGTTTTTACAATGAACCTTGTGGATGGAGTTTGGAATCTGCTTCTCACAAACTGAACTACCCGGGATTGATTCACTTCCCTCATTTTCTTCTTGAAGTCAACTTTTGGGTTCCTCCGCTCATAGAACTTTTGCATGATAATTTTGTCATGTGCTGACTCAATTGCATCCACACTTGGCTTGTGCCCTGCATATTTTTGAATCAAGAAGTTCCTTGCTCCTTGAATTTCATCTTCAGAAGCTTCCCTGCTAATTCCAAGTCGTTTGTATGGGTCCCTCACATTTATTCTTGGAAAGACAGCTGAATTAGCAGCCAAAGAGAAGAAATTAAACTTCAAAAATAACAGTTACAGTCACATACACACCTACATAATGTGCAAGTATTCTGAGCATCACATGCATGACTTGGAAAAGAAATAGAAGTAATTAATATCAATGAAGCAAAATCTGAATATGACATGCGAGTAGAAACATTGCACATTGCAGAGAATTCAACAAGAGAGGATGCAAAAGGAAGAAGACTAGTTCAATGGCATTCTTTATGGCACCATCCATCACCAATTCTACAAAAATGCTCAGGTTTGGAGCAACTTCCTCCACTATCAAGATAAGCTACCTCACCTAGAAGCTTCAACTGCAAGTGTATAGTTCCAGACACTTGAAAAGCCCAGTGAAGTAGTTCAAAGATTTTGAAATGGACTAGTCACTAGTCCATTCAACTCAACTAAGCAATGAACAAAAGCACTAAAACGCTCCTAGTCTTACTGTCAGACAATGGCCAGACACTGAACAAAAGGTTAAATTAATTTTTTAAGCCAGTCTCATTTTTCCTCAAGTATACACTTCCAGAGAAAAAGGTCCGCTTATTTTGCATACCAGTTTTACATATCAAGCCTTTGCAACGAAATCTTCACGATAATGATATATAAAACTAATAAAACATGAATAAACAAAAGTTACCAGGAGATTCATTGCTCATATCACCATAAGAAGCATCCATGGCACTATTGACAAATTGCATTCTCCGGGCAGCATATCTTAGTCTAGGTGCCACCAAATTGGTCCTGCGAGGCAAGTTATAGTTATCAATTCAAACACGCACATCCCCAATCAATAAGTTCAAATACAACAGGTCATAATTTTAGTGCCATACTTTTCTACTTGGAGAAAGTGCAGCTCTTGCTTAGGCTTACAAACCCCAGAAAAAGCTGAAATTGGGAACTGCCGTGAACCCAAGCGAGATGGAAGCTGGAGACATCTTGAGGGGCAACCACTCAATCCAGATAGTGTCATTATTGCAAATTATGTTTTAACCAAATAAACCGTTGATGCAATTTAAAAAAAATTATGGCCGGAAACAGAGAGAGGAGTAATCAACAGAAGCAGCGATGAGACTTGGGAGTGAAAAAGATTAGGGAGAGACAACGCGAAGATAGCGAAGGATGGGAGAGACAAAACTCGGGTTACGACTCAGAACTCTGGATTGACGGCCGAGCCCTACCGAACGAAGGAGGGTGGAGAACTGGAGATTAGGTTTTTCATTTTCACGGGGTAACGTTAAAGACCAAAATGGCCAAAAAAATGTCCAACGATTACATTGATACCATCTACTGTGTCCAAATGTAGTAAAGAAATATCTTTTTTTATGTAAATTGAGATAAATATATGAAGGATATTATCTCATTTTATAGAAAAATACTGTTAAACATTCGTTTAACTTTTCCAAACACTCCAACAAACAAATCCATTAACTATTCTCTACTTGATTGGATTCGACTATTTCATAATTTAATTCGTTTGAATTTTTATGAGGGGAGATGTTCACGTAATATTCTTAAAAGTATTTTGAACATAATATATATATTTAAGCAAAAAAAAAACAAAGAAAGTAAAACAAAGAAATATTCATTTACTAATTGTCACAAATCAAAATTAGTACTAATTAATTACTATTACTATATCTATATAAGGAGAAATTGAGTGCAGCACTACTTTTTCCAATCAAAAAGCTCCAACACCTTCTATGGGATGATCTTTGGTGGTTGCACAGTCATTAAAGGAGGTGGACGAACTAGAGCATAGTGAAAAAAGGTTCGTAAAGGTGAAAGCAAGGAGATCAATGCGAGAATCGCTGCTCTGCGAAGTGTAGGATTTGATGGAGGACGAGCAAAAAAGTGATGTGGGTTCACCAGGTTAAGCTCGGGCGATGGATGATACAACACGGAAAACATAAAAGCAAGCCTGTGTAAACAGCTCTACCTCAGATGAGGCACTGAGGATGCAAAGTGGAGGTTAGATGGTGGCTGGAAAGAGAGAATACAA
>JANTPZ010092736.1:0-14770 GCA_025593235.1 Vachellia pachyceras
TTTTTGTTGACTTTTGACCAAATTACCGGAATGTCCTTATTATTTGATGACATTTTGTTCCCTATGCCTTATTACTCAAAATGACCATTTTACTCTTGTCATTTAGGCTAAATGACCATTTTGCCCTTGTGTCATTCTTACTTGAAATTCTCAAGGCTAGGACTTAGTCGATTATCCTCTTTCTTATTTAAGCATTTTCCTTTCTATTTTCCTTTTCTATGGGTTTTAAACCCTTTCGTAATTCATTAGTTTGGCCTTTATTTCTGTTTACGAAATTTGGGATATTACACATATGATGTCAAAAGGACATCAAATTTGATCCTATCTTGCTTGCTTTCACTGACTATTTTACCAGGCTTCTTTTTCTTGATCTTCTTCTGTTTCTTTGGAAAGTCAAACTCATACTCTCTTATAACAGCTCGAGCTTGGGCAGATTCAACAAATATAACCTGCAGAAAGGAACACGTAATCAAAAGAATGACTACAAAAATAACACAAACTAAGAATTCCATCTACATACAACATTCATTTGAGGTGCCCATGTTGCAAATTCATGTTCCCAGTTTTGGAGAGTTGATAGAGGAGCAACAACTAAATGGGGAAACACTCTCTCTTCAAAAAGAGATGCTAAAAAAGCAATACTTTGTATGGTTTTGCTTGCAGAAAAACAAACCAACAATGAAGGAGCAATTAATACATTTCTACTCAATAATTGATACTCCAGTTTATGGTGTAGAGAAGACAAACAGTAAAAAAGGCAATAAATAGTATAGAATAAGATAAATAAACTAAGACTAAATATCTAGTCCCATTTCATCAGCAAGAATAACATGAGTTTGTTTAGACCAAGAGAAACGTAAGAAGTTCAAGCCTTCAAGCTGATATGGATGTAGGGTGCCTTCATTTACATAAAAATGAAATCAGGTGATCTATATGATCTGAATTTGAAGCATGCTATTGCCAAAAGGAGAGATAAGCAAAAACAATATACCGCCTGAAAGAAAGCTGGGGCTATGTTCATAGTGTTGAAATTCTTTCTGCAGCTTCTTTTCTTCAGCACCATCCTTACCACTACTTTTCTGTTTACTAGAAGCACTTCTCCTAGATCTAGACTGAAATTTTGTAAACCTTTCTATTTCAGGTTGAAATGCAGAAATATCAGACTCGGACTCCCAATATATATGGAAAAAAGAGGCAGTTATGTATGCTCTAACTTGTATTAAAAAGTTCCTTTACATGCAATGACAAAAAACTTACATGTGATGACCACAGCTGGATCCCTTGTTGATTCCACTAATAACCTAAAACGCATACCATGTTACATAACTGACCAAGCTCAATGTATACATAATCCCAACAATAAATCCCTCAAAGATTCAACCTTTATTGACACTAAGCATAAAGCCAAACTCTAAAAAGGCTAAAACCCAAAATGAAAAGGAAAGGGGCAAGCTTTACCTCATATTAAAAGAAAATGTGAAGCCCAAAACATGGAATCCTATCGGGTGTGCCAAGCTCTTGGACCGAGAAGGAGAAGCTTACCTCGCGACTGAGCTCAAGTTCCTCAGAGCTCGATGACCAGACTGGGGTTCACGATGATGGATGAGCCGGCTGGGCACACCATACGAACAGGGTAGATGGACGGCGGCTGGTCTAAGCTCACCCTGAACTAGGTGGCGGCACTGGGCTGGACACTACGACGAAAATAACCTGAACCAGGATGATGGAAACAAGGAGACGACGATGGGTCTGAGCTGGAAGACGATGGTGAACAAGTTGTAAGAAGGAAGGGATGGAGCTGGGCAATGGACTGAACAGGGACGACGAATGTGCTGATCATCGCGCTTGAACTCGCACCTGACCAAGATGACGATGGAACTGGCTGGAGCTGAACGTAGAGGGGCTGTAGCTGGGTTAATGAAGGGGCTGGGTGAAAATTTGTGCGCTGAGAACAATGAGAAGTGAGAACCAAAGGGACGATGAAATTAGGGTTTGGAGGGAAATTGAAAAAAGAATATTAGAGTTTGAGGGTTTGGGGACGGGGGAATTGAAATAAAAGAGAGAAATTGAAAAAAATAAAATATATTAACTCTTTTATTACTCCAAAATTTCATGTTAAAAATAATATGAATAACTCAATATTACAGTAAACAATTTTTCTCACTAATTTGAAAAATTATAGAGGAATATAATATTTCTTATTAAATTCCTTGCTAATTAGGTAACTTAGAGAAGGATATCTAAGTTATCGCTAATTTGAATATAATATTTCTCACTAAATTCCTCGCTAATTAGGCATTTTAGAGAGGAATATCCAAATCGTCGCTAATTTTTCCTTGCTAATTTGGAAATTTAGAGAGGAATGTAATATTCCTAGCTAAATTCCTTGCTAATTGGGCATTTTAGAGAGGAATATCCAAGTCATCGCTAATTTTCCTCGCTAATTTGAACATTAGAGAGGAATTTAATATTCCTCGCTAATTGGACTATTTAGAGAGGAATATCAAAATCGTCGCTAATTTTTCTCGTTAATATGTGATTTTCTAGTGGTGGTTGTTGGTCTATAATATAAACTAAGGTAGTAGAGGTTGACATTATCAAAAAAAAAAAGTAACCTAATGACTAATTAAACAATTTCTCTAATTAATGGAATTCATTGGGAATAATTTTAAAATTTTAAAAACATGATTAAGGTCCAATTTTGTCTTGAAGGTTGTTTGTAAGGGTTATGTTGTCGTGAAAGATTTTTTTATTTAGTGTTACTCATAAATTTTTCAAACCATATCAATTTTGATATTGCCGTTATTTAGTTTAAACTTAAATGTGAGTCTTCCTTTCACCAAAAAAAAAAATGCGAGTTTTCCAAATTCTCTCTCCCTTCTATTGTATGTATGTGCCCCCAGACGTCTAGTCTCGAACCATTGTTTCCAGGAAGTCTCAAAAATGAAACCAACCATTGTTCTCTATCCTGCACCAGGCATAGGCCACATAGTTTCCATGGTTGAGCTTGGCAAGCTCCTCCTTCGTCATCATTCTCACTCTTTCTCCATCACCATCCTCCTCACCACCGGATTTCTCGACAAACCATCCCTTGATTCCTACATCCACCACATCTCGCAGTCCTACCCCTCCATATCATTCCGCCGATTCCCTTCCCTCGCCATCAAACCGACAGCCTCGACTCATAGCTTTGCCGCCACCGGCTTCGAGTTCGTCCGGCTCAACGACGCCAACGTGGCCTCAGTTCTCAAGGAAATCTCACAATCCTCCAATGTTCAAGCTTTGGTCATCGATCTGTTCTGTACCTCCGCATTGAACATTGGTTCTTCTCTTGGGATTCCCGTTTACTACTTCTTCACCTCCGGAGCCGCCGTTCTCTCGGCTTTCACATACTTTCCAAAGATCCACGGGCAAACCAGCAAGAGCTTCAAGGACCTCTCCAAGGATCTTCATTTTCCAGCTAACCCTCCACTTAAGGCCTTTCACATGGCAGAACCGTCGCTTGATAGAGACGATCCAGCTTAATGGGACTTCTTATATTTCTGTTCCCATCTTCCTAAATCAAGTGGCATCATTATTAACACCTTTCAAGAGCTCGAGCCCATAGCCGTTAAGGTTATATCGGAAGGTGCTTGCTTTCCTGATCCAGAACAAGCACCTCCTGTTTACTACATCGGTCCCCTTATTGTAGAGCCAAAAGATCGAAACGAAGAAGAAGCAGAAGATCGTGGAAAAATCCAGAACTGTTTGAGGTGGCTTGAAAAGCAGCCTAGCCGAAGCGTGGTTTACTTGTGCTTTGGAAGCCGTGGCTCCATGTCGGTGGAACAGTTGAAGGAGATCGTTTATGGATTGGAAAAGAGTGAACAGAGATTCCTGTGGATTGTGAAGAGTCCACCCATTGATGAGAGAACAAAGCAGACATTGGACACAACAGGAGAGTTCGATTTGGATTCAGTTTTGCCGAGTGGTTTCATGGAGAGAACCAGAGACAGAGGCATGGTGGTGAGGTCTTGGGCCCCACAAGTGGAGCTGCTTGCTCGAGAATCAGTCGGCGGGTTCTTAACTCACTGTGGGTGGAACTCCGTGCTGGAGGCGGTGGTGGCCGGAGTTCCGATGATAGCGTGGCCGCTGTACGCGGAGCAGCATATGAATAGGAATTTACTGGTGGAGGACATGAAGATGGCGATAGGGTTGGAGCACAGAGAGGAAAACGGGTTCGTGAAAGGAGACGAATTGGAGAAGAAGGTGAGAGAATTGATGGAATGGGAGAGAGGGAGGGAGATGAGGGAAAGAAGCTTGAAGATGAAATTAATCAATATTTAATTTTTAAAATTTTAATTTTTAAGAAATTATTATAATGGATAGATAATCTAAAATAAAAACAATCTCTTAACTATTATCTTTCAAAAAATCATTTTTATTTAAAAAATCACCATTTTAAGAAAATAATATCCAGACCATCAAGATAAGATCTGGATGATATAGAAATTGATTCAGGTTTATTTTCCTGAAATACCACTCATTAATTATCACCTACCTACATAATTGGAAATTGGAAATAACACAACATTGAAACTAAACCATATCACCAATGGTGCACTACCAGAAAAATGTTATTTAGCGATCGAAAAATCCACATCTAAATGGCTATTTTCCATCAGAAAATTTCCATTTATTGATGGAAAATATTAGCGACCCTGGTTTTAGTGACGGAAAATAGCTATTTAGCAACGGAATTTTCTTATAGTGGTGGTTGATATATTGCATCCAGTATATAATACTTAGTAATTTGACTTGTTTCATATACTAAAGAAATTAAATAAATTATTTTAGAATATTTATATTTACTGTTTTTTCAAACTTCTAAATTGTTATCTAATATACAAGGTATTGTAAGAGACTCAAATGCGGGAATGTACAAGAATTTTGGGATGGAAATGGATGAGGGTGGATGTACCTTTGATCTCAACCCAAGATGAAAGATGAAAAGCTCTGCTATTGTATTGTTGTAAGAGACTCAAATGGGGGGTTACTTGATGGCAAAAGCTACAGTGTTTAAGCTGATTGATCCTATATTCATAATTGAGTGCTTGGCCATAATAGAAGCTATATCATATGTTGGGATTAGAATATACACATAACGGAAGAAATATATCTAAAAAAATTTTCTAAACCCTATTTTGGATCTATCAATGGCGTTTATATAGAGTAGTTAGAACAGTAGCTTATTTTTTCAGTTCTTGAATTCGCGCAAGCAATAATCTTTTCGAGCTTCTTGGAAATCCAATCTCTAGGAGCCAACCTTCTTTGATCAACTCCTTCTACTGGTATCTACGCAAACAATCCCCAACAACGGCAGTGTGCTAACGCCCTTGGTTTCACTCTCTCTAAGGCTTCAGTGGCTCACTCAATCAAATTCAAAAAATGCATCCATTCTATTGCTCATGAGTTCTTATATTTATCGAACTCATGGAGGGCATTATAATTCAAGATTAATATTTTATTAATCTTGAAAATATGAATTTGATAAAGATATAAAGATATTCAAGATTAATCTTTTATTAATCTTGAAAATCTGAATCTCAAAAGATATTCAAGATTAATCTTAATAAATATTGAATCTCCAAAAGATATTCAATATTAATCTTGAAATTTGAATTTCAAAAGATCTACTTTTAATCTTTATTAATCTTGATATTCAAATTCTGAAATTTAAATTTTGATCAATTTTGATTTGATCAATTCATATCCATTTAATTAATCCAAACAATGAGCCAACAAATTTTTCTTAATTTATCTTTATACATTAAATCAATGTTAGTTATTTAATTTATCAAATAAATTAAATATCAAAATTAACACATATATTAATATTAATATTAACATTATCTATATAACATTATTGTCACTTCGAATTTATATATATAATTTGAAAAACCCTAGAATATTAAAGCTCGTGTTAGGCTGTTCTTGCGTGTGACCCTGTAAGCCCACATGAAGTTGGTAGTGGGCTAAACTGAGCATTAGCCCACAAATGGTAAATGACCTTTAGCAATACATTGCGATTACCCAATTCACATGAGGGTTATTAACACGATACAACCTGCCATGCAACCACATCACGTCCCTTTTGGCACACGATATCTCGGTCAAGGATGAGGCATGGATGATGTCATCCTCCTATTCTTAACCATTACTTTCTCGATCTTTGAGTAGTTTGATCATAGAAATGAAAACTTCTTTTCATTACAATATGGCCATACACTTCTCATACTAACCCATCGAGAGGCCAGTAATATCTCTCAACTAATGCGAGGGATAAATATCATCTTGATCATTTACATTCCTCTACATGAAAGACCCATAAGCCTGATTATAGCCTTTATCATTACCCAGTCAAAGGTGACTTTTGACTAAGTCAAAACTTAGCGACTCTTATATAGGAATCCATGATAATCTCAAGTCAAAAGGCATGGTGACGTAATTACATATGAGACAAGCTAATGACTTAATCCATGCAACTTTCTGATAGCAGGTTGGTCCAGCATCTTATACTCTTCCAAGTGCCTATGACTTTGACTCGTATCTCTATACCTTATCAAAGACATTCTGGTCTTACTCATCTTTGCTCCTGCGTATATACCGTCCAGGGACATTTAGGACAATCTTCATAACTTGCCCATGGATGCAATTATCATAATAAGCATGCAAAAGTTATAATAATTAAATGGAGAAAATGCATTAAAATAGATAATTTTTTAGGTGCAATGATTGGCCCTATGGCATAATTTCCAACATCCTCCCACTTGCACTAGGTACAATCATTAATTTGTCTAATTCCCAATGTCCAAACATGACCCTCATGTTTTACTTGTGCAAACGATTTGGTAAGAGGGTCAGCAACATTATCTTCTCTAGGTACTTTACATATTTTGCTATCACCTCTATCATTAATTTCTCTAATAAGGTGAAATCACCTGAGTATATCCTTGGTCCTTTGGTGTGACTGATCTCTAGTCGTTTTAAGACCAAATTTAATTCTTAAGTTAATGCAAATAATGGCACACCCTTAAGGTCGATCTCTAAAGAGCTTAGATATCTCTAGGTAATTAGTTAGCAAATTAATTCAACAAGATTAAGAGAAGTGGTTTTGTTATTTTAATCTGGACAAAAGCATTATCCTAACTATTATTTATGTGGTTTTTCTTGTCACCTAATGTGAAATACAATAAAGCTAGAATAGGAAAGTGAATTTGTATGTAAACAGCTTCCCGAGAGTCTATGATTTTTCCTTCATCGCCTCTTCCCAAAACATGAGTTCACTGATATCTCTTAACAGCAATAAACCTCACGCTAGTTTAACAGAGAAATAAAACGAATATTACTCGGCCACTTCCAAGAACAACATCAATCAGCATTATTCACAAGTCATACACTATTAATCAATCAAAGTCTCAAACAAGCACAACGAATGAATTA
This sequence comes from Vachellia pachyceras, assembly GCA_025593235.1. NCBI lineage: Eukaryota > Viridiplantae > Streptophyta > Magnoliopsida > Fabales > Fabaceae > Vachellia > Vachellia pachyceras. The sequence goes on from JANTPZ010092736.1 coordinate 7,480, forward strand.
ATAACTACTATGAATCAAGAAGTTTATCATTTGAATACATGGTTTAAATCAGCTGCATTAGCTATCGTGAAGTTAACAAGTCTAAACCCTACATAAATCCATTCAGTTCAGTATCCACTGGTGAATTAAAACTAAGGATTAATAGAGGCAACTCAGTAAGAATGAGGAACTCCCTGTGAATCGAGCTCTGGATCCATCATTACTCCCAGGAAAGCAATGGAATCAGCTGGACATGAAGAGCTCCATAGCAGTAGCAACGGCGGTGAAACAGAAGGTAGAGGATAATGAGAAGAAATGGAAGGAGAATGTTTTATGATGATATGAAAAGAAGATCTGAGAAGGAAGGATGAAAATGGTGCTGTGATTCAGATCAAGTGGAATCATGATAGAATGGCCAACGTTCTCGGAATGGGAGAAGATGGACGGAGATGAATTGAGAGGAAGAGCTCAAAAAAAAAAGAGAGAGAAAAAATGATGGAGATGGAAGAAGATAAGAAGTCCTGTGAAGTCCCGTGAATTCCCTCCAATAATTTTGAAGGCATGGGATTATGGAGAAAGCTGGAGTTTGACTGGAAAGAATGGAGTGTTTAGAGAGTGGGTTGGATAAAAAAATGTGTAAAAAATATAGGGCGAAGGTGCTAAAATGCCCATGTTAAAATGCTAAAAGGGCATCTAGCACCATATTAAATTTTTTGGTGCGAAAATACCTATGTTAAATTGAAAATGGTGCAAAAATACCCATGACCGTTAACTGTGCAAACGTCCGTCTGCAAATGTTTTTTTGTCTATGGTAAAGGTGCTAAAATACCCATTTAAACATGCTAAAAGGGCATCTGGCACCATATTAAATTTTTTGGTGCAAAAATACTCATGTTAAATTGAAAATGAAAGTAAAATGCCATGACCATTAACTGATGCAAGACGTCCATCAACCCACTCCACATGTAGGTTTTTTACTGTATCATTCTGCTAAGGTGACCAACTAGATTCCGGCTATCACCGTCGAGTTTGAGTCAGAGCAGAGGCTCCGCAACTTCCATTGTTGTCTGCTGTGTCTGTTAGAGGGGGTGATGATGGCTATTGGGGCAGGGCAATGATGGAGCCAGACAGTTCATTTGTAAAACTGTTGCATCACCTCCTCGATGGTTTCTTCTTCGAAGCAAAATTGCGCCGTTTCGCTGTCAGATTCTGTGAGAAGCTCTTGAATCTTGCTGACCTGAGCTTCTTCTTCTGTGCCTCTATCTCTGAAGCAAAACTGAGTCTCTGTCTCTGACTCAAACTTAATGGACATCTTGCATCAGTTAACGATCATGGCATTTTAGTTCCATTTTCAATTTAACATGAGTATTTTTGCACAAAAAAAATTAATATGGTGCTAGATGCCTTTTTAACATGTTTACATGGATATTTTAGCACTTTTACCATAGACAAAAAAACCTTTACCAGACGAACATTTGCAAAGTTAACGGTCATGGGTATTTTTGCATCATTTTCAATTTAACATAGGTATTTTTGCACCAAAAAAATTAATATGGTGCCAGATGCCCTTTTAGCATTTTAACTTGGGTATTTTAGCACCTTTGCCCAAAATTATATATATCTCTGAATAGTGGTTGATGATCTGATGCTTCCAGGAGAAAAATGGGTTTCGTAAATGTGGATGGAGAAAAATGAGACAAAATGGAAGTGGTGTCAGATTGATTTTTTTTGGATAAAGCCATGCCTCTTGGATAAAGCAATGAATCTTGAATAAAGTTGGGTAAAAGATTGCATCCCCCTCCACTGTTTCTAGTTGAATTCTAACTAAATTTGTTACATTTTCTGTTTCAGTTGGTTGCTCACGTGATTTACTGTAGCTATACAGACATCAGACGTTGTTGGCTTCAGCCAACAAACTTGTTGGCTGAAGCATGTGGCACAGAGAGCAATTTATCCTCATTGGCTTCCGCCAAAATTTCTGTTGGCTGAAGCATGTGGCAAAGAGAGCATCAAGACTTCGCTGGCTTCAGCCAAACTTTCTGTTGGCTGAAGCATATGGCATAGAGAGCATTTTGAGCATTTTGAGGCCTTGATCCTTTAATATTCCTCCATATTAACACAAATGCACTTGAATAGAGACTTAAGGAGTGGTAAAATATCTCAAAATTGGCCACAATTTCTTTTAATCTCTTTTTAACACAAATATCCTTTAATTAACCCAATAAAACTCAAATAACATGCTAAAAGGTTAATATTCTTCATGCAAAATATGGATCTATCAGTGACATGTGCTCTCTTGCCTGTGCTCACTATTGTCATAGAACAAATCTATTAGATTCAAGATGGTAGGGACCATACCTAGTTCAATAATGAACTTTATAATTCAAACAGTTTCTTTTGCTGCATCCGATGCTGTTATATACTCAGCTTCTGTTGTAGAATTAGCTACAATGCTATGCTTAGAGCTCTTCTAGCTTACTGCGCCACCATTAAACATTAACACGTATCCTAACTGCAATCTAAGATCATCTTGGTCACTTTGAAAACTTGCAACTGTAGTGCCTGTAGCCACATTGATAGTCCACATCTCACCAGTATTTAGCTGGCGACTACTACCGACTGGCACTGCAGCTGCCCACATTGTGTAGGGGCATTTGTTTGTGACAATGAATCTAGTTGCTTAGTGTAATATCCCAAATTTCGTAAGTGGAAATAAAGGTCAAACCGATAAATTACAAAAGGATTTAAGACTCATAAATAAGGAAAAATATAAAGGAAAATGCCTAGATTAAAGAAAGATCATAATTGACTAAGTCCTGAGTCTTGAGGATTTTAAGTAAAAATGGCTCAGGGGTAAAATGGTCATTTGGCCTAAATGACAAGGGTAAAATGGTCATTTTGATTAAAAAGGCCTAGGGCAATAAATGTCATCAAATAATAAGGACATTTTGGTAATGTGGTCAAAAGGCAACCAAAAAGTCAAAGTTGACCAAAAATCAAAGTCAAAGTTGACCAAAAAGTCAAAAATGACCAAAAATGTCAAAATCAACCAAGGGTAAGGTTGGAATTAAGAAAAAGTAAAAAAAATGATGGCTTTTTGGTAAATATGAGAAAGATAAGGAAGCTAGTGGCATTTTGGTAAATATGTAGAAAGTATAAGGAGTAATGGTATTTTTGTAATTAATGATTTTTAGAGGACTAAAAAACTGAGAAATAATTATTCGAGATAGCAGGAGTCTTCAAATGTTGGAGATTGGAACTGAGAAAAGTTTAGTTAGGTTATAAAGTAATTAATAAAATTATTACCCAGTATCCGGTGCGGGCAGTTTTGAAGTACGAAGATCAACAATGCCTGAAAGCCCCGAAAAAGGATTTTCTTAGAAAATTAATTACGGAAAATCTGGGAAGAATTTTGAGGAATGGAAAAGGGCTCGAGTATCAAGGAAAAATATAGAATTTTTCCATGCCCTAAAGTCAATTTGGCCGCCGGGAGCCCGTTTTACGGTGTTGCATTCAAATCGAGGAATCGTGACTAGTTACGAGGAAAACCTGGAGATGCTTTGGGCTAGGACATGGTGCCATCTAGGTAAGGAGGCCTAGGGAATGGTGCCACATGAGAGAGAAAATCTCCGGAAAAGTAAAAAGATAATTACCCGTGTAAAGTTTACTTTACGAAAATGCGTGCCACCGGATCAAGTAACTGGACGGGCAGAGGCCCGGTCAGCCCAACCAAGCTAATAAAGGAAGGCAGAAATCACTTTTCCCTAAGCAAATGAAGAGAGGACAAGTGGCACCATAAGAATCACACAAACTCCAACTTGGTCCCCAAGTTTCATTCTCATCCACACATTGTAAAAGGAGTCTTTAATAAGTCAAATTCTCCCTTTCTCCTCTCAAATTTCCGTCCTCCCTCCTCTTTCTCGCAAGTCTGGAATTTTCTCTCCTCTCCCAAGCTTCCAAGATGCCATTTTTGCTCCCACAAGGAAGAAGAAAGAGCTAGCACACAAGGTAACCACTCAAGCTCTTAAATCTTCATCTTTTCTCAAGCTAGCAACCTTCTACTACCTTGTTCTTGGTTTGGTTTCTTGAATGAGCCTATCATTTGGAAGATGATGGCTAGGATTTCAAGATTTGAAAATGGAAAAGAGAAGGTTTTAAAGGTGATAAATGGTTGTAAGTTCTTTCTTGAGTAGTAAAAGCTAGCTTGATGGTTGTTGTAAAAATTATGGGAAGCTCAATATTTTGGGGAGGTGCTACCCAAATTTTGTTTGGTCTATGGGGAGATGTGTTTGTTTATGGAAAATGGATTGGAAGCAAGAATACACAAGCCTACATGAACAAAGTTTACAAAATCCATTTCCCCTTCATTTTTGCTGATCTTCGGCCATGAAGAGAAAAAAATAGAAGGGATGTGTTGTTTTTTATTCTTCAATGGCTTTAGAAGGCAATTTTATGTAGGGTAAAAGTAAGAAAAGAATTTTGGAAGCATTGGAAAGCATAAGAACAAATTTCTGAAGTTTGAGAGGCTTGTAAGAGCAATATTCAATATTGCATTTTTTATTATTTTTCTTCGCCTTGATTCGTGGCTGGAAATTTATGACAATGTCAATATATGATGTTTAGGAAGTCAAGAGCCCAAAGAACTCATTGTGAAAGTCCATCAAGAGAGGATTTAAGTTCAAAGGAATTAAGAGAAAAAGGTAGCAAAACCCTCTAACCTTAAGTTTTATAGCTTTTGAAATGTACTAAGTTATGCATGACTTGTTTAGAAAATTATGATGATGAAAGTGTGAAAATGTGCTATTGTTTTCTATGGTCATATGCATTTGATTGTTACATGTTGCACTTTTATGAATTCACACTTATATGAAAGATTGTCATGCTATTTTTATGATTGTGTTAGAAAGTTTTACTAATGGGATTGCCAAATCTCATCCCCCAACTAACCATGCAGGTGGAAGCTCAAGCAAGGGTAAGAATGAGATTATTGATGGTTGAAGATATTATGTTTGCTTGAGGAATTTTGTGTAAATATGTTGATGGTTGGCCATCTATTTTGCAAGTTGTTTAAGTTGTAAACTATAAACCCTTATGTGAAGAAGCAAGTGAATATGTCATGATGCATGCATGAAAATGGACTAAATAAGCTAAAGGATGATAAGGAAGTAATCATGCATGATAGGGCTTTGGTTATGAACCAAAAAGAGGTTTTGGTAATTTTTAAGAGAAGTTGGATTTGAAAACAAATGGGTTCCAAAGGCCCTGGAAACTGATCTATTTCCAACATCAATGAAAAATAACAAACCAGCTCCAAATGATCTGAAACTTTTCAGTTAAATACTACACATCCTGAGCTTTGAAATGATATAAAGTTTTCGATATTTGGATGTGTATTCCATGAGATATGATTTTTCAAAGTTAAGGGAAAAACTAGAAGTAACCATTGAGAAACAAACTTGACGTAATAAAATGATTCAAATGGGTGAGGATTGGAACCAATGAGTATTTTTCCCCTATAGATCACTTAATAAAGTAAATTTAAAAATTGGAACCACTCCATTTTTATTTTTCTAGAATTAACTATGAATTTTCAAAGTTGGGTCAGAAATATGGAAAATAGACCAGTGAACAGTAACCTCGTTTTTAAAGAAAAGAAAAATTTTTTAGTTCACTAAAAAGGCCAAGTTGAGTTATTCAAGGCCTTAGAGTGGTTCTGAAGTGATCTAATATGAAGAAATAGGGGAAAATAGGAGGTGTTACACTTATGTGACGCTGAAGGTGAGAGCTAAAAGGAGGGGGAACACAATGAGGCTTTTGATGAGTTCCATCATTTTTGTGTTTAAGTGATTATAAAGTGTAATATCCCAAATTTTATAAAAAGAATTAAAGGCCAAATCGATGAATTACGAAATGATTTAAGCCCCGTAAATAAGGAAAAATATAGAGGAAAATGCCTAAAGGAAAGAAAGATCCTGATTGACTAAGTCCCTAGTCTTAAGGATTTTAAGTAAGAATGACCCAAGGGCAAAACGATCATTTGGCTACATGACAAGAGTAAAATGGTCATTTTGATTAAAAAGGCCTACGACATGAAATGTCATCAAATAATAAAGACATTTTGGTAATTTGGTCAAAAGTTAAGAAAAAGTCAAAGTTGACTAAAAAGTTTAAGTTGACCGGAAAAGTCAAAGTTGACCAAAAATGTCAAAGTCAACAGGGCAAGGTTGGAATTAGGAAAGAGTAGAAAAATGATGGCATTTTGGAAATTATGGCACAAGTAGAAAATGTAATGGCATTTTCATAAATAAGTGGTAAATAAAGGATTTCGGAGTTAAGGACAACCGAAAAATAATTATTTGAGGTAGCAGGAGTCCTCAAATGCCAGAGACCTAAACTGAGAAAAGTTTAGTTGGGTCCTAAAATATTTAATAAAATTATAACCCGGTATTCGGTGTGGTCAGTTTCACTGTACGGAGAACAATAGTGCCCGAAAAGCCCAAAAAAGTATATTCGTGGAAAATTAATTTGGGAAGAATTTTGAGAAACAGAAAAGAGCTTGAGAATCATGGAAAATTATAGAATTTTTCCATGTCCTTAAGTCAAATTGGCCGCCGGAAGCCCGTTTTACAGTGTTGCACGTAAATCGAGGAATCCGGACGAGTTACGAGGGAAACCCGGAGATGCTATGGACTAGGACATGATGCCACCTAGGCAAGGAGGCCTATGTAATGGTGCCACATGAAAGATAAAGTCTCCGAAAAAGTAATAAAGTAGTTACCCGCGCAAAGGGTACTTTATGGAAATGCCTGCCACCGGATCATGCAACTAGATTGGGCAAGGGCCCAGCCAGCAAAATCTGACGCCTAGGGGTCTGAAAAGTTGCTTTTTCAGCTAGTAGGAGACAAGGTGATGTGGCTCAATATGGATCAAGTGTTTAGCTACTTGGTCCCCAAGTTTGAATTTCCATCACACAAATTACAAGAGACCACATTAAACTAAGCAAATCTCTCTTTCTCCCTCTCACAATTTCGTCCCTCCCTCTCTCTTGCAATCTGAAATTTGCTCCCCATTCTCTCTAGAAAACAAGCCATTCTCAAGCAAGAAAGAAGAGCACCAAGCTTCCACAACACAAGGTAAAGTGTTCTAGCAACCAAATCTCCCTCTTTTCTTAAGTCTTGCAACTATTACTACCTTCTCTTAAGTTGTTCTTTGAATGAGCCTCCCTTTTTGAGGATAAAGGCTAGGACTTTAAGAGTTGAATATGGAAAAGAGAAGGTCTTAAAAGTAGTAAATGGTTGCAAACTCTTCCTTG
>JANTPZ010092739.1:0-10055 GCA_025593235.1 Vachellia pachyceras
TAAATGGGCGGCTCAAAGGAAAACGAAAACCATCTGGGTTCGCTGATGCCTTCATCAAATCTTCCAGGTTAACAACATTGAGATCTGGGGAGAAAAAAATGATCTTTACTGGTTATCCATTTTATTCTTGAAACAGTTCTTCAGTTGAAGCTTATACCAAGCGTGGTTTATCTCTTGAATTTGGGACTGATTCTTCGCTCCCTTATATTCTGGTATCTTTAATTACAAAGGCGGTTCAAGAATGGAAGGCGTCAAGCTTATGAAGGAGATGACACAGAATAATCGTCGGGCTCTGAGCAATATCAATCAGAATATTGTGGATGCTACTCATAAGCCTTGTGTGGTCAACAGAAGAGACCCAATCGGGTAAGGAAAAACTCCGAAAATGTAGTCTTGTGTTGATATTTCATCTCTCTCAGTCCCCCCCCCCCCGCGTTATAAAATACCATTGAAAAGAATTGCTATTTATTTATAAAGGTTCAGTTGAATGTCTCTTGATCCCTTGATTGATAAGTTGTCTTTTGGCATTCTTTTCTTTCAGAAGATATACAGCACAGACAGTTCGGCACTGCACCGAAGTACTCTCTCTATAGATCAAATGTGGATGATGTATTTGATCTTATTTGATAGTGGCTTCTCTTTGAACATATTTGAATAGTTACAAATGCGGTTGATTGCATTTCAGGAAACTAAAAAACCAAGCCTGTTGGCTCCGAATCCCAGTTACCAGTTGGACTGTCCAATAACAGATATCGAAGAATACGAGGATGTTGGTGGCAATGGAGTTCCAGTGTTTGTAAAGCACACTGAAGCAATGCTGGACGAAATTGACAGATTAGTGAGTGCTTTAATATACAACTCATGTATAGCATCGCAAGATACACTAAGCCTAAGATAAGAAACAAATTATGTTGCTCGCAGGAGGAAGTGGAAATGCAAGACGTGGAAGAGCCTGTTATGGACATCGACATCTGTGATACGAAAGATCCACTAGCAGTTGTTGAATACATAGATGAGATCTACGAATTTTATAAGAAAACTGAGGTAAGGTTTGAATTTTGTGGTGGGAGACGTTGTTATCGCCAAAAAAAGCTCAGAAAGAGACGCACTCTTTTTAAGTAATTGAATGGAAAATGGGATTTTGGTAAAGGAAGTATCAATAGAAAATGATATAGTTGCCTTTGAACAGTCGCAGACGCAGAGCACCTTTACATTTCTTGTAGGTAATGTAGCTCAGGATATGAAAGGGGCTCCAAGCTTTAGTTCATGATTTGGTCAGTTGGATGGAAAGATATGTAGGCAAAGAAAAGACTTGCTACAGTATGTTGACCATTAGCTATTTTGCAGAATACCGGTTGCGTCTCTCCAGATTACATGGCTGGCCAGTTCGACATCAATGAGAAGATGAGGGCTATCCTCATTGACTGGCTTATTGAGGTATAATATCTTAGTCCCAAATTTGTCACGCTCAAATCAATTTTCCTCATCGATATCGGTCCGTACAAATTATGAAATTTGCAAGTTATGATGAATCTAATGTCTCTTTCAACATTGAACTGAAAATTGATATCTCCCAAGTATGGAATGGTAGACCTCTGAACTTACAATTGATCTTGATCGGCATCAAACAGGTTCACTACAAATTTGAGCTTATGGAGGAGACATTGTACCTTACCGTCAATCTTATAGACAGGTTCTTGGAGCGTCAGAAGGTGATTAGAAAGAAGCTTCAGTTGGTGGGTGTGACAGCCATGCTGATAGCTTGCAAATATGAGGAGGTTTCTGTGCCCACTGTTGAAGATTTTATCTTGATAACAGACAAGGCATACAAAAGGGAAGAAGTTCTAAATATGGTGAGATTTTCATTTATTTATTGGTAGACTTGTTCTCACATCCCATCCCTGAAATGCATCTGATAGATATGTTCTCACAGGAGAAGTTCATGATGAACACGTTACAATTCAACCTGTGTGCGCCTACTCCATATTTGTTCATGAGGAGATTTCTTAAAGCAGCTCAGTCTGACAAAAAAGTGAGTGATACTGTTCTATGAATGAAGATTACATTTCAAATGAATTTGATGTCACGGCCGAATATGGGCTAAGAGGGCTTATTATTGTGGAACTGAACCAGCTGGAACTCCTGTCCTCCTTCATAATCGAGCTTTGCTTGGTGGAATACAAAATGCTCCAGTTTTCACCATCTTTGCTAGCTGCTGCAGCCATTTACACAGCTCAGTGCGGCCTATACCAGTTTAAGCAGTGGACAAAGACCAGTGAATGGTATACTAATTACTCAGAAGACCAGCTTCAGTGAGTTGCTTTTGCCAGTTATGCTGAATGTTTACTTACTTTAAGCTCCATGAGGGGTGAATTGCCATTTTTTCCTTATGGGTTGTATCTTGTGTGCTGACAGAGAGTGCTCAAGAATGATGGTTACTTTCCATCAGAAGGCTGGCACCGGAAAACTCACAGGAGTCTGCAGGAAGTACAGTACAGACAAGTATGGTTATGCCGCAAATTTGAAACCGGCCCTGTTTTTGCTCGACTCTGATTGTCGAATTTAGATAAACACTAGCTTTTTTTTTTTTTTTACAATAGATATAACACTAGCTTCTGCATATCACAGCAGAAATTGTGCTGTTATCTCGAAGGAAGCTTTCTTCATGTTTCCCCCTCACGGTTACTACAGTTATGAGTATCGCTAAATCTTTAATGTTTCTCTTTTTTTTTTTCGAGTGCTTTATGTAATTATATTTTCCTTCAAGCTTTGGTCGGATCAACCAATCTTTGAAATTTGCGTCAATTAAATCTCCAAGCAAGTGCCTGCACTAGCATAGCCAATACAAATAATTTATAGTCACTACAAATGATTTATAGCTCCATACCAACCATCCAATGCTTTCAATATCGTAAACTAAAAGGATAAAAGGATTTGCATTTTAAATGTTAAAAAGCATGTTACATTCAAACCGTCTCTGCTATTAAAAAATACGTTTTACACAGTTATGTTACGCTTTGGTTAGTTCAACATGTCTCATCTATCATATCTTGTTATTTTAAGTTCGCACATCATTTAAGAAAAAGTAAAAAAGAAAATCATTAAAAAAAGGACATGAGACACCACATTACACATCATAGTCACACATGCCCTCATCCCAATTAATTGATTTAATTCTCCATTATTCACATGCCCTCAACCCAATAGCACAAACAATCCACTGTACACGGGAATTTTAGAACGAATTTAAATAGAAATTAAAGTTTCATAAAATTTCCAAAATATTACGCAGATATCATAATTGATTAATCAAAGCTTGATCCAAGAATCTCCGGAGGTATGGTACAAAAAGCAGCATCCACGTCATCTTCGCAGCCGATCAAATATTTGAATCACATTCTACAATTGCCAGCTGGATATAGATAGTGAACAAACATCAGGAGGAACTAAATCAATAATTTGAGTTCAGATAGCAGTACCCCATAAAGAAAGGCTAACAAAATGGAGGGGCAAAGATGATATAAGAACTACTAGGGGAAAGCAATATTCTTTTATATTTCTACTTTAAAGTTTAAACCTTCATAATTCTCATGCGAGATTTTTAAATACACAAGGTCGATCAGTTAGTACTCACTGCAATAGACAAATTGGTTAAAATCAAGTGTGACTCTGCCTTGTTTCGCTGTATCAAATGAGTTAAAAATGTTCCTGAAAGACATAATACAAAATTCTTGATTCAGCAAGCAGTAAAACCAAACTTCAATACTTTCTGTTTTCAAAAAAAGCTGGTACGCATATAAAGAGTTGTTCAACCCCTCTCCCTCAAAACAAACGAACGAAAAAACAAAATTAAATACTCTCAACTTGAAGAATGAAGATGTGGCTTTACCGAGCAGACTGTGTGAATATACAGAGAGATATGAAGTCATCAAGCCGAAACCTTCCATTCTTACTTTGATCAAAACTCTAAAGAATTCAAGAGAAATGGTTAGCTTGGTATTTGGATTGCAATATTGCACAAATATTTCACCAATTAAAGTTCTTTCAGACGCAAAATTCAGCATACAGAATTGAGAAATTAATTCAAATGACAAGCACAATACAATAGTAATTTCTCTGTCTGACCACTACAACATAAAAGAAAAATGGGGAAATGTAAAAATCGAAGCATGCAGACAGTGATAAACAACTTCTCCAACATTAAATTGCTTTTTTTTTTCGTTTGCCAACTAAGAAATATTAGCTGATAAAGTAATAGAATGAAGATGCTTTACCTCGCAGACAGTATAAAAAGCAGGAGAATCCAGCATGAAACCAACTTTAACCAATGCCTGAAAATTTTATATGAGGCTTCAACAAAATTTACAAGGGAGATCATATCCCTATGCAGTATAAGTAGGACAGTGTAGAGTTCACACTTTGTTCCTGGATCAGACAAGCATCTAAATCAAGGGCCTTATTATGCATTTAATTATTTTTAGAAGGCAGGGAGTTAAGAAGCAAGGATAACGTTGAAGGAAAAAAGAAGAAGCATATCCAGCATCAAAGGAGTCCGTTACATATAAAATTTAAACGTTAAATTGGACGGACTACATGGGTATTATTCTGGCAAGGCATGGTATATAATTAATAAAGAGCATTAGCGATGTATGACTATATACCTCATGTACATCTTCAGGTACAAGAAAACCACGACCTCTGCATCAATGAACCCAAATAGTGTTATCTACAAATTGCTTAAATAAGAATAAACCAACAAAGCTGATATTGCTTGACAACCAAAGAGAGTTCCGGTATGTCTGAGACTAAAAAGGGTGACAAACGTCCTTACCAAATTCATTACTGAGTATCGCCTCATAAATATATCATCACGTTAAAATAATATTAAGATTCAAACTAGGAATGCTCCCTTGGTTTAAGATGTACATAGTATCACCTTTCTAGATCAGAAAATGCATGTTGAACCTGCAAAGCCATTGAAAGTCATACAAAAATATAAGCAGTTAATATTAACGAATAACTAATACTTCTTCATAATAAATGGTGATAATAAAAAACCAAAAACAGCTAGAGCTAAACCACAATATGAAAATCCAAAATAACATAGGAGTCATCAAATAAGGCGGGGGTTTAGATGAGCCAAGAAACCCAGATCGGGTTTCCTACTCCCAATCCAACACCCCAGAATCAGAGACTCCAGACATAAAGAACAAGGAGACAGGATCAGAACTGAGAAACCCATAAAACAAAGACCGGTAGATGCTATTGCGTTGGGCGCTTCAGCTTTTTCATTTCAGTTATTTGGTTAATCTGTGGGTGTTTGTTAGTTTATTTTTCTCGTTTTCTTCCCTCTTTGTTGTTTACTTTAGTGTTGTATACTGATAGTTGGGCCTCACTAGTCCTCATTTCAGTGGGTTAGTTGGCGCGGCCTTTTTTATGTATCATTTCTTCTCATGGAACAATAGAGTTGTCCTTTTATTGAAACAATGATGATGCGACATCGAAGAAAGGTGAACTAGAATTATGACAAAATTATATGAGAATCACTGAGATCCCAAAAAAGAAATATAAACATCAAATAACCAAAAAGTCCCGCAACAAGCAAAAGGCAATGATAAGTTTTAGAGTAGAAAATGACAATAGGTCTATACTGCTCCCTTATCATTGAAATTTTTTGTTTGATTAAATTCCTTTATTGGGTTCTCATGGTGACCCTCCCAAAGAAGCTTACATGAACATTGAAGTAGATTACTAGCAGCAATCAGCCAAAGGGATACAGATAACGTCATCCAGACTATCTTTAGTAAAAACAACTAACCTTGAGAAGGAACTTGTTCAATGCAACAAATTCTGGAGGAAAATTAATCTTAAGTTAGAGAGACTGATATAACCGTTTTTAACCTTTGCAAAATACCAATTAATTCACACAGATCAACCACATAAAAAGCAAAAACTTGTGAAAAATACGTCTCAGTTGCTTGTGATTAGATAGAGTCTCAAGATGGTATCCCAGGAAGGCATCTGGTTGTCCATTCCCTTATAATTTTTTCTTGCCCAAACATGCACAAACACAACTTCATATACAAACCAGGCACAGGCACCCCCACCAAACTATGACAGCAAAAAAATTTTCCTTGATGAAGATCTTGGATACTAAAATGCCCTTACTCGTACATGATTTTATATTAATAAAGAAAGGCACCAGGCAAGTTAAAAAGAACATACAGACACGGCTATAACTGTAATAACTCACCTTCGAAATTCATCGTACCGTTCCTGTCGAAATCGTACATCCTACAGGGGGAAATTGAAATAAAATATCGCGTCATCCACTAATCCAGGATAATCAAACAAACAAAATATAGAGTTCCGAGGAAACTCCAACATGTAACCCGGTCCACGTATTTAAGTAAAGACAGAAGTTGGGGGAAACCATACCTGATCATTTGCTGAACAACTGAGAGGGAAAATTCGAGGTTGCCAACAGACAGAGCTCTCTGATTATCAAAACATTTCATTCAATGAAAGAAGTTTAAGAAAAGGACCCCGTCACATAAAGACAGCTTAATAGGAATAAACGGGAAAAGCGATGAGGAAAAGGGAAATGAAAAATGAAAAGAGAACCTTGAGTTGGAGAGCTGTTATAATTCCACTTCTGTCTGAGTCAACTCGATCAAACCATTCCCTCAGTATTGAAGTGTTCTCCATCTCACCTGGTTAGGTTCCAAATTGTCTCCTATTTGGCAGAAATAAAAATCAGATTCGCCCAATCCTTCTGGTCGATATTGGAAGCCGAAAAAGGTATTAATATTGGATGGGCCAAAGACGGGTACGGACGGTTTTGCTAGGTTGCGGCCCGCTTGCAACCCATACCAAGGGAGGTACAAAATCTCACCGATACTTATTTTTTTAGCCGGCTAAAGTATACTTTTAGTCCTTTATGTTTGCGTTATGTTTCACTTTAGTCCTTTAAATTTAAAAAGTGCACTTTCGGTCCCTCGAACTTAACTCCGTTAGTCTCTTTTAACGAAAATTACTGACTTATCAAATGAAAGTACACTTCTTAAACTTAAAGGAACTGAAAGTGCACTCTTTAAACTTAAAAAGACTCGTCAAATTACTAACGACGTTAAGTTTAAGGGATCAAAAATGCACTTTTTAAATTTAAAGGACTAAAGTGAAACCTAACTCAAATATAAAGGACTAAAAGTATACTTTAGCCTATTTTTTAATTAATATGTATTATCTATTTTTAACAATAATTATACAGTTTTTATTTATAATTAATTTAAGGATAATGTATTTAATTTATAATTAATGTATTTATAATTTTATTTCTAATAAATAAAAATTATATTTTAAAATGGAAGAATATTTTTTATCAATAAGGATATTTTTTTAATTTAAATTTAATAATATGTTTAAATGATAATAATATATTTACGTTGTAAATTATTTTTATAATAATATTTTTATAAAAATATTTTTTAATTATTATTTTATTTTTAAGAATATATTTTTAAAATATTTAATTAATTTTTATAATATACTTTTAATTACAGTTATGTAATTTTTGTAATTACTTTATAATAATATTTATTTATTACAATATATTTTAATTTTATTTTTATTTTATTACAATATATTTATTAAATAATATTTTTAATTTATAATAATATATTTACGTTGTAAATTATTTTTATAATAATATTTTTATAAAAATATTCTTTTAATTATTATTTTATTTTTAAGAATATATTTTTCAAATATTTAATTAATTTTTATAATATATTTTCAATTACAGTTATATAATTTTTGTAATCACTTTATAATAATATTTATTAATTAAAGGAGTTATTGGTAAAATTGAAGACAATTTTATAGATTTTTCCTTCAAAGAACTAAATGATACGTCAAAAAAAAATTGTTCATAATTCATTCATCAACTTAGATTCATAGATATTTGAACTCTAATTCTTCATAAAAGAAAAGAAAGGAGATCATTTATATGTCAAATTCTTATTCTAAGATTTGGCTCCCCTCTACAGTATTTCTGTTAGAAAAATGAATCTCTAACATTTTCTTTTTTTCCCCTATTTTGCCATAGAGCAACCTTTCATTGGATGCATAAACATAATGATTTTTTGTTACAAGATCATAGACATCTAGACATCCTATGCACTGACAAGCTGAACATAAACTTCAGAACATTGCCAAAGACTTCGACAACATTATCTGCAGATATATTAATATTTTATTTAGACTTTTCTGTAATAACTTCTTCTTTTAGCTTCCCTTCTCTCTTTTTTAATGTTTTTAGAAATAATTTATGTCCTATTTCACAGTGTACAGTATAACTTTGCTAAACTTTATTAATATCATTTGCATTTCATCCAAAAAAAAAATTGCCTGATGACCGATTGACCGTTGAATGTGGACTCCATCCATCTCAGTATTATCAATTATGAACCTTCTCAGCCTGCCAGCCTCGCCTTGTAAACAAATATCTCCATACTCATCTTTCCAACCTAATCATAAGAATGCAATTGAGAAAATTAAAGCGAAGGACATGTGAAAAATATTATCTATTACAAATAATCATAAAAGTCATGGTTATTTACACGGATAAACAAATTAAAATATAAACTTGAATTACTAAATTATCATAAGCAAATCTCCTACCTACCCTCCTAATCTCATAATTTTTTAGAATAAAAAGTTAAAGTTAAAACTAAAACCGTTATTATATCTTTTTTAGCTTGTATTTTTTAGAATAATAGCAATCAAACTCTACCATTTCATATTTTATCAGAAATAGGTACATAAAATTAAATGATGAAAATCAAATATTACATAAATAATATAAAATTAAAACTTCTTAATATTTTAGAAATAAAATTAAATGTTTATAATTGTTTATGTTGTGATTTATTGAATATTCATAATTTTAATGATTAAATTAACTTTTTATTAATAATAACTTTTTAGCTTACACATTTGTATTTTTCAAGGGAACTACTTAATTAGTTAGATTAGCTACCAATTCTGCATAAAAATATTGAGAAAAATTTTATTTAACTTAGTGAATTCAAAAGGTTCGTTCTTGTTTTGTAAAATAGAATGTTGAGAGAAAGTAGAAGGAAATATAGGAGGTTGGGGAAGGGCACCTTAATTAATATTTTAATATTTAGATTTTAGAGTTTGATTCTTTTTAAGAAATACGATTTTTATAGTAGTTTCATTAAATATTATTTACTTTGGATTTTGATCTACTTTTCCAACTCATATTCACCATGATTTATCGTGTGTTGTCCCGTCTTCACGCCTAAATATGCGCCGGTTTCTTCTCCTTTGCCACATGTACAGCTAAACACGCGTGCAAGTAAGGGTTGGAACTTGGAAACATCGCCCCACGCCACATTCGATGCCGAATCTCACCTTGAAATCAAAGCAGCGCTATAATGGGAGTCGGGAGATATATTTTTTTTCAATGCAATTATACATGGCAACAAAAATCTACAAATAGTTACTGCAATTTTTTTTCAACACGAGACAGTTTTCGTCACCGGGTAATAAAAAAAAGGATAAAACTTACATTGTAAACATCCAGTTCACCAATTAACAAATGACACTTGTCCCTTTTAACACACGAAATTTAACGACGTTTCTCCTCTAACTCCCTCCACTCGCGACTTTTCCCTTGCTCGTCGTCCTCTCCAGTCAACCGCAATCCATGGCCACTGCTATGGTTTCTCCATGGCCTTTGTCATCGTCAACAAGGGCTAAAGACATTGGAGTGAAGAGGCCGCTTGCCTTACTGTGTCTAATCGATTGGTGAACCGTTGCTTCCCAAGACTTCAAAATGCCATTTAGCTCTTTGCTTATTCTTTCAGAAAACTCAACTTTCTTCAATTCTCCTTTACATTCCCATGCTTGTTTGCCTTTATTTATCGGTACCCAGGTGAGAATGTCAACTCTATCTATGAAAAACAATCTTCTAAAAGCAGAGCTTCGAAGACCAAATAAAAAGCAAACCCAGAAAGGGGAGAAAAAAA
>JANTPZ010092740.1:0-48926 GCA_025593235.1 Vachellia pachyceras
ATTAAAAACTTTTCTTGTGCTCAATGCACAACGTTTTGATTAATTTATTTAGCCAATTAATTAATAACCATGTAATCTTTCAAAAACAAGAATAAGTGTTTGTTTGGAATCAATTTTGAGAACGTTTTGATTAAAAACTTTTCTTGTGCTCAATGCACAACGTTTTGATTAATTTATTTAGCCAATTAATTAATAACCATGTAATCTTTCAAAAACAAGAATAAGTGTTTGTTTGGAATCAATTTTGAGAACGTTTTGATTAAAAACTTTTCTTGTGCTCAATGCACAACGTTTTGATTAATTTATTTAGCCAATTAATTAATAACCATGTAATCTTTCAAAAACAAGAATAAGTGTTTGTTTGGAATCAATTTTGAGAACGTTTTGATTAAAAACTTTTCTTGTGCTCAATGCACAACGTTTTGATTAATTTATTTAGCCAATTAATTAATAACCATGTAATCTTTCAAAAACAAGAATAAGTGTTTGTTTGGAATCAATTTTGAGAACGTTTTGATTAAAAACTTTTCTTGTGCTCAATGCACAACGTTTTGATTAATTTATTTAGCCAATTAATTAATAACCATGTAATCTTTCAAAAACAAGAATAAGTGTTTGTTTGGAATCAATTTTGAGAACGTTTTGATTAAAAACTTTTCTTGTGCTCAATGCACAACGTTTTGATTAATTTATTTAGCCAATTAATTAATAACCATGTAATCTTTCAAAAACAAGACTGAGTGTTTGTTTAAAATCAGTTTTGAGAACAGTTTTTTTACAAATTTCGAGGTAAGGTTTTGAAGAATAGATTTTGGAGAATATCATTTACAGATTCTGAGAAAACCTAGATTTTGAAAAGTGATTTATGTTTGGGAAGTTATAACTTTTACGTATTTCAAAGCAAAAAGTAGGTAGGAAAGAGAAATAAAGAAAATGTATGAAAAAGGAAAAAGAAAGGAGGGGAAAAATAGGAAAGATGAAAGAGAAAGAAGCATGAAAATGAATAAAAAGTAGAAAAGAGAAAACATATTCTTCAAAACCTAGGTTTGAAATCGAAATTTTATAACTAAAATAACTTATATCAAAATTTTTTATGTTTAGATAAAATTTAGGTTTTTGTTCAAAAACCTAGTTTTGTAATATAATCTATGTTTTGTAACTTGATCCAACCAAACCCTAAAAGATATTAGAAATTAAAATAAAAGAAAAGGTAGCAGTATAAGAGCTGTTTATGAGGACAGCGAATGTAGAAAAAAGGCAGCACAAAATATGTTGTAATGTGTACCTTAAAGCTTATAGTTTTTGTAAATTAATCATTAGTTTGTACTGTGGTCGATGACTTCAACATCTTCAATCATACCAAATCTATCTTTATTTTAAAAAGCTCGTTTTTCAATTAAGATTCCCCCCTTCCCATTTTTGTTTCACATTATCGTGATAGGTCTCATCATTCATCTTTTGCTCCTATTTTTCTTTTCAAATTAATCACTATTGAGATTAGAAAAAGCTTCTAAAATTTTAAATGCACGTTAAATAATTTTTTTTAAAATGAAATGATTTTTTTTACATATTTACCTCGTAATTAGTAAAAATATTTTTTCACCGCTTTCACAAACGAATACATAGTATTTCATATTTAAAGGTCGTATTTAAAAGGAGGGTCCTGTGGGGGTTGTTTCAATATCTAAAATCTAATTACAGGTGGATAGATATTCTTTCTAAAAGACTTTTAATAATTTAGAGAGGAGGATAGCAGTGACCAGTTGAGTGTTACATACAAGGCGGGATGTAATAATTATTGAGAGATGGAACTTTGTACGTATGAACTATTGGCTCGTTTGGTACATTGGAATTGATTTTGGTGGAGATGGAAATGGAAATGATGATGGAAATGGAGAAGGAAATGATGATGGAAATGAGAATGAAAATGGATATAGTGCTTGTTTGAGAACACCGTTTCCCAACAGTACACGCAAACTGAGACAAAACCATTTCTAAATATGTAAAAACCATTTTGAAATTCATAAAAACTATTTTAAAATCCGTACTCATTTCCTCCAACGGAATTCCCAAACACACTAATAAATATAAAAAAATGAGAGGCCAAAAAATCAGTTATATGGGTTACATCATGGAATTCATTTCTACCTATTTTGAATTCTATTTCCATTTCCAATTCCACCATATCAAACATAGGAAATGAATTTCACTTCCAATTCCACCCCAATACCATTATATCAACATAGCATATGAAATATTAGAATGAGGGGTAAAAAAAGTCAACTAATTGATTGGATGATATGAAGTGATGAATTCTAAAAGGACCATGCCCCTAGATTCGGTATTTCAGTAATGAGCAGTGACTCCATTATTGTCATCCTCCAAAAGAGAGGCCACTCCCATGCTTTTGCATAATTGCCTGCATATATCAATGTCAAAATAAATCGGATTGTAAACCGGCAAACCAATCATATGTCCGGTTTGATTTTACTGTTGAACCGATTAAACATGTGATGACCCGGTCATACTTCCCATTCCTAACTCCCTGTGCAGAGGATCACACCCTCCTTTAATCACTGTATTCACTGCAACTTTTCAAGATTCACTTCTTGAATTTCTCTTAAAAAATAATGTGTGTATTTGAGAATTCGTTGAGAGAAAAGTTTTATGGATTTCGAAATGAATTTACGCAATCCAAAAAGAATTTACAGATTTCAAAATATTTTTTATAGATTTCAAGATGCTTTTTATCTTGACTTGCGTGAATCGTTACGGGAAAGATTTTCCAAACATGCACAATAAGTTTGATAAAGAAAATATTCTCTCACGAGAATTAAATGCTAAACACTGAAGTATAAATACAAGTGAGAGTATAACAGAAGGAGTAGTTAACATATAATGAGTTTCAGCTCGTAGCTAATTGTAGTAGTTTATCTATCTTCAATGCTCTTATATTTATAGTTGAGTTGTCATAAATATCCGTTATTAGAGAGTGATTAGAGAATTAATCCGTTGTGCTGAATGCCACTGGATTTTTCAGAAACTCATACCATGTCGGCAAGCAAGTTTGATAAGCACTCATGAGAGTAGGTATGACTAATAACAGTTATGCATGGTTTAGAAAAAGGTTTCAATAAAATCAGATCAAGTACAGGTATGGCTAATGACATTTATGAGTAATCACTTACAGGTTTTAAAAAATACCTAAAAAATCACCATCGTGTCATTGAAAATGAGAAAATTATAAAATTGAGTTGAAGTCTTGCAGAACTTGAGTTAGATTAATTATAAATGTGAAAATATCATATTACCCTTGGTAGTATGAATTGAAATTTAAGAAAAAATATGTGAAGGAGAATATGATAATAAAGTCTTTTCACATTTCTAATTAATAATCAACCCATATATAATATTGGAATCCAACTCAATTTCGTGCTTGTTTGGGAACTCTGTTAGGAGAAATGAGTTTACAGATTTCGAGATGGTTTTTACAGATTTCAAGATTGTTTTGTCTCGATTTACGTGTACCGTTTTGGCAACGATATTGCCAAACAAGCACGAATCATAATTCAGAAGGATTTTATTGGATCTTTTGAGATACCCTTTCAAATTTTATCTCTATAAATAAGATACACCATGAGTCACATTTAAATATACAGTGTAAAAAAATCGTCTAAAAAATATCTCATATTGTGGTCGTGATGAAATATCTTTTTACTATTTAAATTTATTTTAAAAAAAGAAAATGTGAGAAGAGAATTGCAAAATGCGAATGGCGAGTGATGTCCTTGAGTTCACGGGCATGGCAGGTCCACCACCAGTGGGACCACACATTATCATTCTCAAAATTTATTCCTTTTTTAATAATTAAAAAACACAATCAAATCTACACACTTCTAAAAGTACCAATATTTTATAATATATTCTAATTTAATATTTATAAAAAACATGTTTACTTACATATAGTAAACCATACATTTAATCCTTGACATTAACACTATTAATATTATTTAACGGAACCATTCTGTAATTAAACAATATTAAAATATATTAAAATATTGATTATATAATGCATTTTTTATATTTTAAAATTAACCATGTTTTACTAGAAAAACATCGTATAAATTTGTTGGGTCATTATTTTTTGTTAAATAAACCTAATGTCGTTAAGAATAAAGGATTAAAAGTACATTTTTTAAACTTAAGATAATAAACTAAAGCTTTCCGTAAATTTAAATGATAAAAATATATTTTAATCTACATATAATTTGTGAGATTAAATTTTAGGGATAATCAAGGACAAATCTCAACTTAATTGGGAAATGAGACACACCATTATATCCTTATGAAACATAAGTTGTATATTGTAGAAATCCATTTACATGTTAAAAATATCATATGTAGTGAAAGCTCGGTTACATATAATGTATCCGTCTGGAAACGCAGTAGAGAAGTACTTTTATGCAAGTCGAGATAAATATATGGAGGAGATTATCTCGTTTTGTGGAAAAACACTGTTGAACGTACTTATGGAAAGTAAATAAACTTTTCCAAACAAGCATAATATCAAATTTTAGTTGTGTATATATGAAACTTTAGTTTCATAATTTAAAAGTTGTCGGTCTGATACATGTAATGCGTGTTCAGAAAGAACTTCTTCCCAACGGTGCATGTAAATCAATACAAAAATATCTTAAAATTCGTCAAAACCATCTCAAAATCTATAAAAACCATCATGAAATTCATAAATTCTTCTTAAATTTTATAAATTCTTCTTGAGATTCGTAAACTTATTTCTCCTCACACCTACTCAAACACACATGTAATCTTGCGATATTCGATATTATCACCATTACTCTCCATAAATTTTATGCTATTTGTACTTTTAGTTCATGAAATAAATAAAAAAGTACTTTTTGGGGCAGACGGGATGCTTACGTGTACGGCGAATATGATTGCTCGTTTTAAACGTTGGGATGATTATCACAAGTCACAATCACATCCCCCACCGCTGACATGGATTTTGATTTTTACCCCCAACAAAAATTGGTATCTTAACAGAATAACTTGGAAACCAGGTTTTTAAAAAATGAATTATAGTATCCATAATTTAAATTTACGATTAAGCTGTAAATTTATTTATAATTTTTTTCCCATCCACATCCCACGGCAAAAAATTTTTATGGGTATTGGATGCAATAGTATACATACATGAACATTCTGAAATAGAGTTAAAAAATCATTTCCACTAAATCTGATATATATATTTAGCCATTTATCAAAAGAAGAACGATTATATTAAAGCTTAATGGAAATGCCACTTTTACTCCACTTCAAAATATTTATGTGCATCAATTAAAAAATAGCTGGTAGATTTGCAACTTAATTCTTAAATTTATCATATTTTTTATATTTCCGATGAGAATTTAGAATGTTGGGATTGTTTAGGAAGTCCGTTAAGAAAACGATCACCGATTCTGAAATAAATATGTAAGATGAATTTTATCTTAGTACGTGTAGGAATGGATTTTGGGAGGCAACGGCCTCCCCCAAACAAGCCCATTGATGTTGATACGGTGGGAAAATCGTTGTTGACGTGTCAAGATGTGATTGGTTGATGTGGCGGGAAGGCAAGTGATTGGGCATCTGAGGGGCACCACCGACGTGGATCGTTGTCAAACAAGGAAAGGGCGGCAAAATCCTTTTCGGCCACCATTTTCACGCTCTTATTTTTAATTATTTTGTGAGAAATTTTTTAATAATGTTTTTTTTTGCTAGAGTTAAGTTGTATGAATAAGGGAAAGTAAAAAACCTTAAAAAATATCAAATGAACAATTGAGTGATTCCAATTTAGTAAAGGAAAGGGCATACATGTAAATTTATATTACATTAAAATTTTATATTAGTATTCCTATACTACAACGTGATGAATCCATATTCGAATTCCCCTGAGTTGGGCGTTCAATAGTGCTTTGAATAAAATTGCTTTCCTTAACAGGTTAGTTTTACTTTAAAAATTACTTCAAGTGAATGTAAAAAAGAATAATTACTTAAAAATCCAACATATAATCATAAAATGCATTATTAGAATAGAGTGGAGTCAAAATTCATTGCCCTTAATTAAAAAATAAACTTAATATACAACAAATTCAAAAATTTTTTATTTTTCATACACCCTTTTATTTATTATTATGCTAATTTTATTTTCAGAGAAGTAATATATATCAAATAAAAATAAAATTGAAATTTTTTTAAATTTTAAGATAAGTTTATTAAAGTTTCAAACTTTTCTCAATTTGTTTGAAACACAATGGAAATGACTTAGAAATAAAATTAAACGAATATTAATCAAACATGTTTTGATAAATATACATCTAGCCTAATTTATAATGACGTCTCATAAGAGTTCACACTAAATTAACAATTTTAAAAATACATGTAAAATTAGGGTTGTTTTCAAAAGCCAAACGTAAGTTCAACAGTGTTTTTCCACAAAATGAGATAATATCCTTCACATATTTGCTTCAACTTGCGTAAAATTACTTCTCTATCGTATTTCCAAACGGGTACAATTTCTGATTCTTTTAACGTGGACCAGACGTTGACTCTCAACCCTTTGCATTGTGGACTTTGTGTTGCAACTTTCCTTTTCGAAACAAAACCTAACTTAAAGAAAAAGAAATTATAAATTTAAAAAATTAACAGATTCACAATAGTTTCTGTTTCGAAAAAATTTGAGAATGTAATATTTAACATTGACCCATCTTGAGATTTTAATAGTATTTTTTTAAAATATGTATAAATCTAGAAAAGCCACATTATTCATGAGCATGAATAATGACCCATAAACTAGTTTTATAAGAAACCTTTAATACATATAATAAAGTAAAAAATTCAAAACCTTTTAATGTAACTTTGGGAAATTTATATTTTAGATAAAATTTCCTTTCAATTAGGCAAGGGTTACGGTCCCTCGGATTGAGATGAGAAGACTTTATGACTTCGTTGAGCTCCCAAAACAGGAAGTCTTTGAAAAGAAAATTGACTTCACCTTTCATTTTGTGATCATGGCCGGCATCTTTTTTTTTTTTTTTTTTGCTTTTATGAAGCAATGTTTCTATCAAGTTCATAGTGGATAAACATTGCAATCAATATCAACATAGATAAGACAATTTTTAAATATTTATTCCTTTTAAATTACTTTTTTAATTTGAAAAAAATATTGAATTATAACGAATCCATGCACCATATCAGATTGTCCCATATCTGTAAATTAGAGTGTAAGCTTTGGGAATCACAGAGAATTTAAAAGTGTGAATTGCTGCAACATTTCAAAAAAGATATTTAATTATTTAGAAGTCTAATAATGACTAAGGATCATGCAACAAGTTTCAGAAATAACATGTATATTCCTCATTTGTTATTGAGACTTTTTGGAAATTAAATTTAAAAAAATTATTATATAAGTGCATAGATTTTAGATAATGTATGCAGAGAAAGTGTTTTCTAAAAAGAAAATAAAAACCACTGAACTTTTAAAATAAATTTAATGATTTTAACTGTTTATTAATACTTTAATTAATTATAAGCAACTTATATTTAATAGTACCACGGCTTTCGTTCAAATTTTTATCCAAGCTGATAGCTCAAGATTCATTCTCAAACTATAAGCCACATATTCCAATTACATTAACAAAGCGGGCGGGGCACCTAGGAAAAAAAAAATGTAATTATCCCCATCTGACTGTCACTATAATTCTATAGCAGTACTGTGGTTTCACCCATTTCAGTGTCCCAAAATGATAAAAATTCAATTCTTCAACACAACATCTTTGTGGCCAACAGTTCCCTCAAAATAATGGGCATTTACCTGAAAGGTTAATCTTTTTCCTATTTACCTGAAATGATAAAAATTCTCCAACAATTTCGCTTTTTTTCCCCCTTATTGGATAGGCTTAAAAAAATAATGCTTTTGGCAATAGCTAGTCTATCTCTAAGTAAGAACCCAATGAGTGTATAAACTATAGTTTTACTTAGAGATTGTATATCAAGATTCAAGACCCTCAGACTACAAGAATTTTGCCAGATAGCTATTCACTTCCTCATGATCCATCAGATGCATCATACCCTTCCAATTTGCCAATGATGAGAAATAACAAGTTATCTTCTGAAACACTGTTTCATACGAAAATCAAGGCATAGAAACTAGAGGGAGATTGTTTTCAGTAAAACATGCAGTTCCTTATTTGTTTGCTGTATACCTGAGTCATATTTGCTAAATAGAGAGCTTAACCGAAACTTACCAGTGAACAGTGTCCTCTTGGGTTGTATTTTTCGCACTTCCTCTATTGCCTGAAATGGGAAGAACAGAAATAAATTACGTTTCCTAAGAAAATTTAATACTTGTGAAAGAAATTACCCTTGGAAGTCCAAAATGTGTGGAACTAGAACGATCAGGCCTCAAAGCATCCTGTACAATCATAACTTGTATAAGCCCAAGAGGGGGAAAATTACTGTTTCTATTTTATGTAAAATGGAAGCCAATGAATGCTTCTGTACGGAAGATGAGAAGATGGGCACCAGAATTAGAATTTCACAATCCTTCAAAAGTGGATAGGTTTCTTCAGGAATTTCCCTAACATCACTGCAACGGTAAGCAATTGGGCATAAGATCAGCTCAGTTCTATTGACAGAAAAGTTTTACTTTCAGCTACTAAACATTTCACAACTAAGAAGCATTACCTTATGTAACATACATCCCCAAAACGGAAACCAAGGGAACGAAAATCTTGGCCATGCCACACTGGCAAGGGAGTAATCTGGAACACGATAATAAAAGAAAACAGCAATATAAGAGCCAAGTTACAAACTGTTGAGGAAAAAGATCAGGAAGTAATTGGTTGAGCAATAAAGTGAGCAGGATAGACTATCGAAGAGGGAAAATACTAAAAAACTCACTTCAGACTATTAGACTGTTGTTAGTTCTGACCTTCAATCCATGCACAAAAACTCTTCTGATATAATATTAAATTGTAACTTTGATACTGCAGCACCAGGGATGATAACACTTGTATCTACTAAATAAAAATGCGCCTTTTTCATCACCTGCACATATTTAGTATTGAAGACGTTATTGTATTCACATGAGAGCACATCTCAACATTTCTCATTCAGCTAACAAATATTGAATAAGTGTAGTGACCATTAGAAGATGAAAATCAAAAGCTTTCATCCTTTATTCCACCAGAAGTTGCATGACAACAGTAATCGGACAACACAGATATTAAGAAAGTAATATAATAAATTTCATATCTCAGAATGAGGGGTGTCAAAAATCTAAATGGGGCAAAAAGGGTAAACATGAGAACTATGTAACTATGTCCATTTATTTTCTTTACTAATTTTCTCAATTTAGTACAGGTAAAAAACAGGAATACCCACAAATCATTATATGAATGTTCTGCATTTCCAATGAATAAACAATTTCCCAAATGTAAATGGGGTTGCAGATGTAGAAACTCCTTGATGTAAGTTGCACACAGATATGTTGGTCAAAAGGAAAAGTTGCATATGGATACGTCATTTGATCAGTAAAATCATATTCCCATCTGGAGCAATCCCCATGATAGCACGATCATGCTCAAAGGACTGATTATGGGAATGCCTTAATTTCCTAAAACACGGCGCATGTTTATAGAAGGTTTCTAATTCTAACACCTACTCTGGCCTCCCAAACAATTATTTACATATAAAGATGATAAGCAGCAAGTAAAGGGACAATTTTGATAAGGACCTCAAAGTCTCGCTCGGCTACATATATTGGAATAGATGGTTGAACATTGTTTGTCCAATCTCGAAGATCATCAAGACCTGAGGAGAAGAGAGAAGCAGGTTTTAGATCAACATAATAATAACAATGTGAGCAGATAATTCAAAAAGCATCAGACAGTGTTGATGTCAAGGACCTCCAATTGCATCAGCATGGGAATGAGTAATAATAACCGCATCAAGTGTTCTTATCCTAACAGAAATACATCTAATTTCAGAACAAGCAAGCAAAAACAGAAATTTACATTACAAGGAAACTCATCAGAGAACCACACACTTCACATATTTTAAGCTTCCCAATAATCAATTGGTTGTCCTCAAAATAAACAAAAAGATAAAAACAAATGCTGGCACTATTACAGGCAGAAAACATGCAGCATAGTTCTTGGATTTTTGTCCCTTAATCTGTGTGATATGAACTCTCCTCAAAATTAAACTGCTATTCTTTTTAAAAGCAATACAACTGTTTGCTATAACTTAGCAACAAAAGTAGTCAGACAGTGATTATTATAAACTACTCAAAATGATGAAAGAAAAATGCTGAAGGATTTAACAGGAGAACTAACCCCAACGTAGGAAACCATTGAAGAGCGCTCTGATAGAAAAATCTGCATAATAAAAAATACATATTTTGTTGTCAAATATATGCATCATCTAATATCTAAATCTATCACTGAGTTATACAGTTAGATTTCTTCATAGTGACAATAATTTTGACCTCAAACAATTAAGGGTTAGCTAGATGAGTCAATCAAAATCTTTTATTTGAATAGCCATAGCCAGAGCGCAACAGAGTAATAATATTAACGATAAAGTGAATGGGTTGGAGACAACATATATATTAGAGAGGTAAGATATTTAATGGCAATGAAATTTTCCATTGTGGTTCGAGCTATAAGCTATCATTCCATCAGCAAACCACATGTTAAACTGGCTTAAAAAATTGATGAAATCACAGAAATTTTCATCCAAACGTATTATAATTACGATACACACAGACACATATAAGGAAATTTCACTACTTACTTCCCAACATCTATTAGAATATTGCGACTTCCTGAGGAGCTCGATTGACGAATGAGAATGCTTGTATTAAGTCTCCTATTCTTATTATCCGGTTCAGTAGCCTTGGAACAGACCTGTAGGGACCAAGAAAACTTATCTTTAAACATTCTACAGCCGACAGAAAGCGTTCAGTTCAAGACTCGTTACACATTAAAAGAAGCTTTGCTTCAATGTAAAGGTTCTGAAATTTGTACCGGGCATTTGTTAAGAGGATTAGTCAAGCAGCTGACGCGCGGAATCCCTTCACTAGTTCCCGTCCCCACGAATATCATTTCTGATTGATCAGAAGATAACTTCACTTCAGAATCTTCACCGGCAGAAGCTGTGGTGAATAAAGAAGTCAATAAATTTTTTATCTAATGCCACATAAATATCTGCATAAGAAACAATACAAAATAAAAGAAAAATCTGTAATCAATCTTCCCCTATTTCCTCAACTCTAACTCTGCCCCCAAAAGTGTTACATTCAAATATCGAAGTCAAAGCATTTCAAGACACCCGAAATCCTCAAACAAAAGTTTCGAGAGAATTTTAAATTGAACGTAGAAATAAAATTCAGGCACAATTTAACATGGCTGCTATGTCATCTCACAACTCAGTCAACTAAATAGGAGGCAATAGTATTGAAATTCACATACAAAATAAACAGGCCTGGGAATGAGTATAATGGTTAGGACTAAATCTACTGTACAAATAGCGCAGGCCAAAGCTACAACGAAGGTATTGCAATTTGAATACATGGAAAAACAAGCAACAGCTGAAGTAGAGAGAAGGTGGAACTTACCGGAGCGAAGGCGGACCTGGAAAGATAGAAAATGGAGATAGAAGAATCTGAGTAATTGAATCAGTTACCCAGAGCTGATATATTGCGCGCGCGCACATATATATATATATATAGGTACACCAGAAATGGAGGGAAGATAGAACAACGTGACTGCAAACCATAACAGCTCTAACAGAATGATAACAAGCAACAGTTCTAACCACCTAAAGTACACCTGGCATTCTCATTACAAGTTACAGCTAAGCATCATAATTTAACACTCCCCCTCAAATGAGTGGGTGGAACAACCAGTCCGAGTTTGTAGTTGAAGACCTGAAGCTTGGAATGAGTTAGAGGCTTGGTGAGACAGTAAGCTATTTGAAATCGTGAGGGAATATATCTAACGTCAATGAGCCCCGACTGTACACAATCTCTAATAAAATGCACATCAATTTCAATGTGCTTACTTCTTGCGTGCTGAATTGGATTAGAGGCTAAAGCTTTGGCACTCATGTTGTCACACCAAATCACAGATGGTCCTTTTAAAAAGAGACCAATCTCTGCCAATAAGGAACACAACCATTTTACCTCTGCTGCTCCATCAGCCAGCGATCTGTACTTTGACTCGGCGCTGGACCTTGAGACCACCCTTTGTTTCTTTGAAGCCCACGAAATCAGGGTATTATCTAGGAAAACACACAGCCCTGCAACTGATCTTCTATCCTCAACATCACAAGCCCAGTCAGCGTCGGTGTAAGCGGTCAGCTGAAAATGTCGCAGAGGCTTAATATGCAGGCCAGTGTTGTAACTGCCCTTTAGATACCTGAACACTCGCTTCACGGCTTGCCAATGGCTAGTTCTGGGCTGCGATAAAAACTGACTAAGCTTGTTGACTGTATAAGTGATGTCTGGGCGAGTGGTTGTAAGATACTGAAATGAGCCTATTGCCTTTCTGAACTCTGTAGGATTCACCATCAGCTCCCCATCATTAAAGGTTAGCATCCGACCAGTCACCATGGGCGTCGGGACAGGCGCACAGTCACTCATCCCAAATTTCTTCAGCAAATCAATGGTATACTTTGTTTGAGTCAAGGTAATTCCTGAACTATTTCGGATCACCTCAAGTCCAAGGAAGTAGTATACAGATCCTAAATCTTTCAACGAGAAGATTCGGTGCAATCTTTGCACGAATTTGCTTACAAAGTCAGAGTCATTACCAGTCACCAATATATCGTCGACATACACCAAAACAAACACAGTCAGTCTTGAGGTTTTAATCTTGAACAATGAAGTATCACTTCTGACGTTATAGAAACCCCAGCTTAACAGGGTAATTCGTAAGCGATCGAACCACGCTCTCGGAGCCTGGCGCAGACCATACAAGGCTTTAGATAACTTACATACATACGAAGGTCGCTTGGGATCAACGAAGCCTTCAGGCTGTCTCATGAAAACCACTTCTTGAAGATGACCGTTGAGGAACGCATTGTTGACGTCTAACTGCCGTACTTCCCAGCCATAAGTGACGGCGATCGACAGAATGACTCGAATTGTTGTAGTTTTGACAACCGGACTGAATGTCTCGCCAAAATCGATCCCAGGTGTCTGCTGAACCCTTTTGCCACCAAGCGAGCTTTGTGCTTGAGGACAGATCCATCTGCGCAAAACTTTACTTTGAATATCCATCGGTTATCAATAAGTTTCTGCCCGACATAGGGTACAAAAGTCCATGTGCCATTGCGAATCAGTGCATCATACTCGGTCTTCATAGCTTGCAGCCATTTTGGCGACGACAACGCGTCTGAAACCGTCGAGGGCTCTGAGTTTTCAGCCAAAAGAAGGGGGTTTTCTGCTTTCATCAAACCTACATAGGGATATTTGGGCTTCACTATTCCATCTCTGGCCCGTGTGATCATGTGGTGTTGACGCCTGGATATGTGCTGAACACCCTGTGAAGTGGACTGAGACTCAATTTGCAGATTGGGAGAGGCAATGGTATTCGTATCCTGTTGAGAGGTGTTATTGGAGCTGGACTGCGAGAGTTGATGCATGGAAGCTGGTGATCGTTGCATAGCTTCTTGATCGACACAACATTGCTCACCAGCTATACCTTTGTCAGCTTGAGGTGTGCAATCCACTTGAGGGAGTTGTATTATCATAGGCAAAACCTCACCATTGCTCGTACTTTCAGCTTTGTTAAAGAGAAAACCTGAAGCAAATGGAAAGTGAGAGGGATCAAAGACAACGTGCCGTGAGACAAATATTCCACCTGAATCGCTCAAGCACTTGAAGCCCTTGTGCTGTGCAACTAGGCCTAAGAACACACATTTTTTGCTACGAAAAGCAAGTTTGTGAGTGTTGTAAGGCATGAGACATGGGAAACACGCACATCCAAATGGCTTTAAGTCTGTATAAGTAGGCTCTGTTTTCGTGAGCAAGAACAGAGGCGTGTGATTGTTTAGCAGTGGAGTTGGCAGACGGTTGATGAGGAATACGGCCATTTGGAAAGCTTCCACCCAGTATTTCAATGGCATATAAGTGTGCGCAAGAAGTGTTAAACCCATTTCCATAATGTGTCGATGTTTTCTCTCGGCTCTCCCATTCTGGGCAGATGTGTAGGGGCATGTATATCTAATCTCAACTCCCTCTTGTTGTGCCATAGTGGCAATTGGCTTGAATTCCGAACCATTATCACACTGAATGGTTTTGATTTTTCTATTGAATTGGTTTTCAACAAGAATCTTGAAATGTTTAAATGCATTCAACGCTTCTCCTTTGTGTTTTAACGGATACAACCATGTATACCTACTATAGTCGTCAAGAAAGTGCACATAAAAACGATGACCTCCAGATGAATTTAAGGGAGCTGGGCCCCATAGATCGCTATGCACAAGTTCAAAAGGGTGTTTAGCATGAGAGCTGGATTTTTGAAATGGCAAACACTTCGATTTCCCTAACTGGCAGGCTTCACAAACAAAATGATCTTTAACAGAGTATTTTGGAACATTACATCGACTCAAAACTTCATTTAAAACATGGAGACTAGGATGACCCAAACTGTTGTGCCACTGAATAAGCTCCGATGGTGGCTGCGCCAGGGTAGCTGAGTAAGCTTTAGGGTGTTTGTGATCGGTTTGCAGCCTGTGTTGTTGTTGACTTGCTGCTACTGGGTACATTCCTGCTTGAGACTTCCCTTGCAACAGAATTCTGTTCGTGTTCATATCCTTCACAGTGCAACCTTTATTAGTAAAGCTTACGTTGACATGATTATCGTTGACCAGTTTATGTACACTCAACAGATTCTTATTTGCAAATGGTACACACAAAACATTATTAAGGTGCAGTGTAGAGGCAGGACAAGAGATAGAAGTAGAGCCCACTCCTATTATTAAACTCTGCTCACCTGTGCAAATGGTAAGGTAAGACTTACCAATGGGATGAAGCTGGTCTAGCTCCGCTGGATATGGAGTGATGTGGTAATTTACACCACTGTCCATGTACCAAGCTGGATCAAAAATGGAGTTACGGTTAGCATAATGCGCCTGCGGTGGAGTCGAGTATCCGGAAGGAAGGCGATCATCTCGGTAATAGCATGTCGCAATAGAATGTCCCGGTCTTTGGCAGTGTACGCAGAAGGGCTTACCACGACGTCCACGAAAACGGCCTCCACCATTCTTGGCAACGCGAGGACCTCCTCGCCATGATCTGCCACGCTGTGGATCATGGAATTGAGTGTTACCACGATCATCGTGTTGGATGAAGTTAGCAGCTGGTTGAATGCTCAAAGTTGAGAAATGATTCAACTGATTCAAGCGTGTTTCAAACGTAAGGAGGGCCGCTTGAGCATCTATCCATGTGAGATCAGGTTTGTCGATGAGCTTCACCACGATCGCATTGTATTCAGCGTCCAAGCCATTGAACGTGTGCAAGATTAGGTCATCAGAGGCTATTGGTGAGCCAGCAAGAGCTAAGGCATCAAAGAAACCTTTCATTTTTGCAAGATAATCTTCCATAGACATCGCATTCTTTTGAGTGTTGTGCAGTTCGTTTTTGACTACCATCACTCTGGCTTTTGTCGAGGCACAGGTTAGATCTCGAGTTGCGTTCCAGAGTTCTTTAGCCGATTGATAGTGAAGCAGCTGAGCAGCGACGTCTTGCGTCATTGTATTCCGCAACCAACCAACGAGGAGACGGTCCGTAGCAAACCATTCACTGAAAGCTGGATTGAGTTTTGGCCCTGCAGCATCAGAGACGAACTTGGGCGGTACAGTACCTGTTCGGCTCACGTGATCATCAAGACGATTACCTTCTATTAACGGTAACACGATGGACTCCCACACCAAGAAGTTTGAGCGATCCAACTTGATCGCTGAGCTTTGGCTAGACGAACTAAACAGAGCATACGATTTGGGAGCAGTGTTAGAGCTGGTCTCAACAGAGGAAGAGGAAGAGGACGACGAACTCATGATGCAGACGGAAGGCACGAACTGCGCTCTGATACCAAGATAGAAAATGGAGATAGAAGAATCTGAGTAATTGAATCAGTTACCCAGAGCTGATATATTGCATATATATATAGGTACACCAGAAATGGAGGGAAGATAGAACCACGTGACTGCAAACCATAATAGCTCTAACAGAATGATAACAAGCAACAGTTCTAACCACCTAAAGTACAGCTGGCATTCTCATTACAAGTTACAGCTAAGCATCATAATTTAACATGGAAGATAGGTCTGAAGAGAGGAAGGCAAGTAGCAGATCTGCCCCATGAAAATTGAGATGCATGGGGAGAAAGAGAGGCGAGGGAGGGAGGAAGGCGAGTTGAAGCAACGACCATTGGGGCGTCACTCAATTAGCCACCAAATCAACGACCACTCTTTAGACTCCCTACACTGCCACTGTTTATGTTTCATGTGACTATCAAACGAAGTCAAGATAAAATCATTTCAAAATCTGTAAAAACTATTTTGAAATCCATAAAAACCATCTTAAAATCCGTAAAACCATCTAGAATTCTATAAACTCATTTCTCCCAATGGAATTCCCAAACAGACACTATGGCTATTTACGTCGAATTCAATTCAGAGAAAATTAATGTTATTTGAATAATTATTAATTTTAGCTCATTTTCAATTAAGCTCTTATATTTTTTTTAATTTTGTTCAAGTATTGAACTTTAAAGGTTCTTTTTTATATATATAAAGGTTTTAGTGAATTAGGTTTCGGGAGCTCATTAAGATTAGAGTATGCCTCTAACCTCAATGAAGGTTTAAGAAAGTACTTACAAATTATCAATTAACAAGATGTAGCTGGATTCAAACTCACACCCTGATGGGATGTGAGGTAATTTCTTACTAACGATATTAACCTTTGTATTTTCGTACTTAAAATTTGTTAATTTATAGGAGAAATAATGTTAGTAGCTGATGGTATAGTTCTTAGTTAACATGTACATAAATTCATTGTCAATTGGATATAAAAAAATCGAAGTCAGCTAGATTAATATTATATATAGATGTTAGGAGGTAATTACAGCATAATATTTTTATTTTTCTGTTAATAATAAATAAATCATTTTAATTTTAAGAAAATTATTTTTTATTTTGTGAACCGTATATATTGTTTAGTTAGCATTAATATTGGCCCTAGTTAATAAATTATGGCGTAAGCGACTAATATTTATAATTGAAAACAATAACCACGCACAGAACAAATTATAAAGAACGGCTTTTTTTTTGTCCAAAAAGAACGGCTTATTATTCTACTGATTTTGTTTCATTTAAACTTCAACATGAATCATTAATCATTAACTTCACATGTCAATAACTGCATGATGATTATGTGCTTGATTCGCTTCTCATATTTTGTTAAAACATGCTCCGCAAAAATCTAGCTTTGTGGGATTTGGAGGAAATTAATTATTTCTCCAATAACTAAATTACAGTGTCGGATTATGATTAGATATGACCAGGTAGCCTCCTTTCAGTTGTTTAGTTAATATTTACTTCTATTACACTTGTATATTTTTAAGAAATTGATTAATATCATTTTATAAAAGGGCGAAATTACACCCTGGCTCTCATACTTTTACAGAGTTTTTAATTTGGTTCCTTTTAATTTTTTTTTTATTGATCAACTCCCTGCTGATCTCTATGCAGTAGCCATTGATCCCCAGAGAAGTAAGGACCAACGGAGTTCAACACAGAGGTGCCTAGTGGGAGCTTATGTGTTTGATGACTGAGCGTACAGATGGATGAATAGTGCCAAAGTGGATGCTGACTCAACCGTCCTATGAAGTTGGTTGAGTCTGAAGGCGTGTGACGGCTGGGAAAAATATGGGGTTTCTCGACTCACAAGAGAAACAAGGAAGCAATGCTCTTCGTAGACAGTGATACAGCTATATTTCTGAGTGATACAACTAAAAACGAGCAATACATGTTCTGTATGTTTGTAAAATATGACTATTTTGCTATCGTTTGCAATGTGAGACAGCAATGCTTTGTGGCCTCAGAACTTGAGAGAAGGAAGACAAACTCCTCAAGGAATCAAGAAGTACCTTCAAGCTGGAATTTTGAACAAACCCCAGATTTTTGTATCTCCTTTAGTCCTTTGTTTTTGTATTTTAATTCTTCAGGGACGAACAGCTATAACAGAATAATCAGCAAGGAGTTGATTAATAAAAGCAAAACTATAAGGGGACCTAATTAAAAGCTTCATGGAAGTATGAGGACCAGGGGATTCATTTTCCCAACAAGAAAGGATACCCAATTCATCTTTCTACAACATATCAGAGCAAAAATTAATGACATGACATATCGCTATATTACGAATTTAACCTGAGTATTGACTACAATTCAGGAATTACAAAGGGGAAAAAGTATTTAAAAATTTTCCTTTCCCTGTAAAAAGTAGAAAACTGATCCTATAAAACTTCATGTGCCAGACTATCTCAATCCCTGTGACTGAAAATCTACCATGTACCCACTAATCATCTTTGTTTAGTTTCCACGGATCCAGTTTAACTTCCATCTGATTCTCCTCTCCGAATAACCCATACACCTGTTGTGCAAAGCAAGTTTGAACATCTAAAACAAGAGAATGAAGTGAGTTTGATACTCCAAATAGCAAAACTCAATACAAGACTGAACAATCACAATATCGTTATATTATTATTTTGCCAACCATAATATCGTTATTATTAAACTAAAATCAGTCATCCATCAAACAAACCAACACAGTTATGCAAGTATGATTCTGCTTCCTCAGCTTTTACATGCAACATAAAAAAGTTATCCCGAAAGAAAAAAAACAGTTTTCAAGGTTTGCTTACTGCAACAAGAACATAAACGAAGAAGCAGATGAAATGGGGCTCGTGTTTTAGGGCAAGTGTTAAGCAAATGCTCACAGGTCAAGCCATCAGCACCACAATTCAAATGCAGCACAATTCAGGTATATTGACCAAACAAAATCCCAGAGTTGCACGAAATAAAGTGTTTTATGCATACTTATTCTAGATGAAGTGATAAGAACACCAAATCACTTTCCTGTCATGATGACTGGATCGTGTGATTAATACGAGTGCTTAATTAACTAAACATGCACGGTAGCATGTGGGACTTACACAGCTGGTAGTTTCAAGCAAATTGAGAGTTTACCACAACTATCCAAAGAATAAACGAGTCCAAGTATTCCCTAAATCAATCATATACTCCAGAAAAAGTCATGGTTGATAGTTTTTTTTTTTGGGTGAAAAGTCATGGTTGATAGTTGATACTAGAATCTTTAGAATTGACTTTACTCCTTTTTATCCTTTAAAGTTCCTTGTCCATCTCTTTACTGTTAACCATACAACCCATTCTTAAGTCAATGCATGTGTGCTAATAATATTGATCAAAATCAATGGCATCGTCAGATGTTTTTTCCCCAGATAATATGATACGACTTCTAAACCGTGGCTCACATACCAGAGGCGTAAATATAGGAGTGGCTAGATTAATTAGTTGTTTATTTATTATTAAATCTGTTTGTATTTAAGTTGGGTCAGTTATTGTATCGTGAGGTCTGTCAGTTATTGTTATTAAGTTAGGATAGAACCCACCATAATATGTATGGTTACAACATAATTTCAACAAATTCTTCCATAAATCTTTACCAAGCTTCCAAATCAAATAAATAATCTTAAATGCATACTTCGTAGTTAATATT
The DNA here is from genome assembly GCA_025593235.1 of Vachellia pachyceras. Taxonomy (NCBI): domain Eukaryota; kingdom Viridiplantae; phylum Streptophyta; class Magnoliopsida; order Fabales; family Fabaceae; genus Vachellia; species Vachellia pachyceras. The sequence continues at coordinate 19,865 of JANTPZ010092740.1, forward strand.
ATACAATAGACCGAAGTTCGTAATTTCTATATCAGGAAAAACTCTTAAATTTATTGAGAGCATCAGAGCAATTGAGATTCAACATATAGAGAGCATATAAATCAAACTCTAAACAGGCAAATCAGTGTTTACAAGCATAAACACAAAGTAAAAGCTTTGACCACAGATCTTTGTCTTGAACTCTGAAGTCAGTTAGCCAGAAGAGTCAAAAGTTAGGGCTGTAACAAGCACAGGACTAAGTTTCTAAGCCTAATTATTGTTGTTGTTAATGTCTAAAGTTTGGATAACTGAATGAAAGATGTAAAACTTAATCACCTTTAAAAGGTCGAAATTTCAAAGTCTGCATGCCGGGAGCAACTGCGGTAGTAGGCAGTTATGCGGTCAAGCTTGCTAATGAAGATTTTATATGTTGACCCAACTGCTAAATTCAATGACTTCGACTTAATAAAAGATGAATCCTCACACTTTAGCAAGGCAGCAGCCCCACAAGTAGCCTGAAAACATAATAAAACCTTTAACAAGAAAACTATAGTACCAGACAATTCAAAGTAGAAATGTTTCTGTCTCCCTCCCTTTCACACAGACACACGGACCACTATGTGATAAAGAATTTTCTCTATACCATGAATGTATGGAAGGATAGCTTAACAGCTTCAACATTATGATGTCGCCCTAGCATGTTGATGAGACCATGCAATGTCTCTTCTCTCGGCCTCTGTTGATAAATTGCTAATTGATCATGATGATGCTCATGAATATCAATTGTCAAGTCATCCAAGGAAGGAAGACCAAAGTCGAAAAAGGCACATGGAGAAGAATAAATGTAGCTGAAATTGGTTAGCTTTGGGGAAGCAACTACAAGTTTACATTTAAAACGGTTGCACACTAATGTAAGGCTATTAAGTTGGGGTGCCGATATCACAAAATCCCTCGGGTTCAAATCTGACTTGAAGCAAATTTCACTTAAGTGCAAACTCTTCAAATTCACACAATCAGCAAATGGATCCTGACGGGTCATTCCTGTACAACTTAAAGTAGAGCTGTTGAGATGCAAAGTTGTTAACTTTGTAAAACCAAACAGCTTCTGTATACTAGAAAATGGATTTGAAGAATTCGCTTGATCAGGATGCAATGGAAAATTTTCAAGATGCAACACTTCCAATGATTTGCAGCCAAAAGATGTTGGGACATTCATGGGATGGCAGTCCTTTAACTCAATCCTTTTCAAGGACCGACAAGCAAATAGGGAGAAAGGGATTTCAATGGGTGGACTGCCAAAGCTTTTCCCGCGAAGGTTGATTCGGATTTCTTCAACACCATGTGAAGTTGCAAATTCAATAACCTTATTCAATAGCGATTGATCAGTTGCATAATTCACCCCAAAGCGACAGTAAGTAAGAGATTTAATATGAGAGGTATCACGTAGGGATATGACCCGCTTCACAAATCTTTCAAAAGTAGCCAGCCGAGAAAATGATTTGCTGTTGAAGTTTAAGCAGGGAACTGAAGTCCACATACGCTTCCACCTTCTTGATAAAACACTAGTTCGAATTGCATCCTTGGTTTCCATGAATGACAGTATATGACGGATAAGGTTGTCTGGCAAATCACCCAATCCGCCTTGGCTTTCTGCTGCATCATTATCTACCTCATGAGAAGCCAACACTGTTCTTCTTGACTTCTTTGACATTCGACTAGATCCTAGAAACCCAGCTCTCTTAATTCTGTCTTCAGAGCAGTCTATTGAATTGTTCATTCCAGAGCCTTTAATCACATTACTTGATTACTTGATTGACTAAACATTGATGAGCCTATTCATTCAAAGGAAGCAGTACTCTACATAGAATCAGAAAAAGCCATGATAACGAAAGTTAACTGAAGAAAGAAATCAGCACATGAAGGTAAAATATTGTTATACATAGAAAAAGCAACTAAAAGTTTTCCCTTCTAGTAATCAATTGGAGGAAATAGGAAAAGAGATATGCTGCGCCCAGCCCTTTGAAACAGCCCAAACGATAACAGGTTCCAGCATCCACCGATGATCTTCCGACTCATCAAACACTTACTTGAATATGTTAACCCATTCTTCTTCAATAAACAAACCCAATCCCCCATAACCATATACTATACTTGACCATGCTTACCCAATTAAATCATCAGACGACTAAAACAAGCTAAACTTTGACAGACACCACAGACGAATTCGAGTAAAAACGGGATTCCGTACAAAATAAAGATACACGGCAACCCAATTTCAGATGTTCAATAACAATCAAGTGGACAACTTTACCATTGTAAGGATCAATAAGCAGGTAAAGACACACTCATAACAACATCGGGGATAAGAAAGAATTTCTTTGGCAATTCAAGAAGTTGGATTTCACAAGCCCGGAGGATCCAAGCTGGAATATACCTCAGAAGACGATCAAGGGTGAGAGCGTTGACAGCACTTGTACCGCAACAAGAATCATCGAGAATTTGATAGTAGGAAGCAGCAGGGTCTCTTATTACAGTCTAATTGCAGCATCCAAGGCTGATTTTTCGTGCCTTCCTACAAGAATTTGGCGGCTTACAAAGTGGGTCTTGCAGTGTCTTAATATCAATAATTTTTCTAGACTCTTTTTGTATTAATCTTTCTACATTCTTCAACAAAAGGAAGGCCGCAAAGAGAGAGAGAGGGAAAGAGAGAGAGGCTAAAAACCACTACGCGGATTTGAAGAATATCTGTCTTACGGCAATTGAGGACTTAATTGTTAGGCTTATTTTCAGGCATTATAACATCTTGTTACTAGAGTCTGGAGATGCCCAAATATGGGCTGCCCGTCTCTAAACGGGTCGGCCTTTTTAGGATGTAATTAAAATTTTGAATTTCTGTCTATGGGGCAAAAATTATTGGAAATAATAAATTATTTATTTTTTATCAGCAATATATTATTTATTCAAATCTTAAAATAAAAAATTATATGCTTAAAAAACTCTATAATCAAATATATATAATTGAAAAATAGTAACACATTATATAAAATAAATCATTATATGAAGTAAAAATCAACCCATTTTTCAAAGTTTAGATGATTAAATCATTGTCTAGAACTAAAGAATAAAAAAATCCAATGAAATGAAATTATAAAAAAATAATAGTAACTAAACATTAACCGCATCTTTGACTATATAAAACATATGATCAACAATTTAGTTTCGAAAATAAATAAAAGGACCCAAATGAATTGGCTTGTTTACACTTTTTGGGTCAATTAGATCCTCTAAGATTTTAAGAAGTTGTTAATAACAAGTCGAGGAGCACCAATGATAAATGAAGCATTTATTATTAACAGCCTCTTGAGACTTTAGAATAATTACTTCGTAACCGGGACTTTAGAATAATAAGTCGATCGAGGAGCACCATTGATAAGTGAAGCGGCTACTATTAACAACTTCTTAGGACATTAGAGTAATTAATTCGTAACGTGGGATTTTAAAGTAATTCTCCCTATTATAAATTTGTGTTACTATTTACAGATGAAAATCTCGATTTCAACCCTAACAATTCTTCACCCGACTTTGTTAATCTCTATCTTCATTTCATCTTTTCAATTGAATTTCCAGAATTGAAAAATATAATTAAACAAGAATTTAAAAAATTGTCACCATTAATTTATTCTTATCCATCCATTAGAAAATGAAGAATATATATATATATATATAAGCAGGGTCCTTATGTGAGTGATGCTGCTTATTCATTGGCTTTATGGCTTATGGCAATATTTGTTGCCAATTTATATTCGTGCAGTGTATTCACTAGTAAGCACTATCACTACCAATTAGATCCTTTGTGTGTCTATTAGAAACAAGATCCATTGTATGTAATAATTTTTGAATAATTAAATTAGTTATAGATAGTTTACAAATTTTTCACATTAATTTAACACAATTTTCTTGGCCAGCACATTAATTTAACTAAATGACTCCTACCTTATTTTAAAATTTCAAAATACCCTTGATATTGAAAAATTATGCATTCTTTCTGATAAAATAAAAAATACCTTAATTTTTTCTTCTAAACATACATATCCAAGTATTGTCATTGGTATATCATGATCGTATCTATTGGATCCATTGTAAGTAATAATTTTTAAGATGTACAGAATAATTAAATTAATTATAGTTTGTTTACAAAGTTTTCACATTAATTTAACACAAATGTTTTGCCAGCATATTAATTTAACTAATTACTCCTACCTTATTTTAAAAAATTATGTATTCTCTCTCTCTCATATAAAATAAAAATAACTCGATTTTTTATTAAACATATATATATATATATCTCATCACGAGAGACAAATTATTCCATAAATTTTGGGTATCAAATAAATGGGGCAATTCTATCAATTATGAGTATATATTCAATTATTCATTGTATATATTATTTTTCGAAATTGCAAGATAATTACTTACTCTTAGATAATTGTCAAAATTTCGACAATTAATTCACTGCATCAATATTGTATATTCAACCTCTACAGTACATTTGATGCAGTTAATGCAATTTATTTGTGACATCTCTAAACTGTTATTATTGATAATCATTTATTCAACGTTACGACGGCATCAATGCGACCCATTAATAACAATTTAATAGTTTTTGACTTTTTTCAATAAATAATTTGCTTATTTAAATATCGTTATAAATACTTTACATTACAATCAATAAAATGTATTTAGGATTAGGAATAATGGGTATTAAAGAAGATGCTAATACAGGTGAGAGTCGTGTTGCATATATATAATTCTTTGGTGATAAACTTGCACTAATCAGTAATTATACTTATACAACAGCAATGAAAATTTGCCAAGAGAATAAATGAATAAAATGTTTTAAGAATTTACAAAATTACCATGAGATCGCAGGAGTAGCTGATAACGTTGTCATTAACAACCTTATCAGCTTTCATTAATAACCTCAACAGTTACTCCTGGGACCTTATGATAATTTTGTGAATATTTGAAACCTTTTATTTATTAATTCTCCTATTTAGGATTTAATTGTAATTTTTACAACCGGTACGGTCTAATTGTGTATCCCTTGAGCTGCTTTCCTTTATTATGAATAAGTTGAGATTCGAACGTTGAAGCCTGACTGAATGACCATCAATCATCTCCGAAAAGTGCAATATTCTAATTGTTGCCTTCCCTTTTGTTTTTATTCCATTTTGGGCTATAGAATAGTGATGCCTTTCACGAGCGTCCCATTTTGTTGGAATTCTTTTTTTTTTTCTGGTCTTAGTGAAATGGGATCATCCGCAATTCTAATTGGTTCAGAAAAGTCTATATCCTTTTATCAAAAAATATCATTTTCTCAAAAAAAGGGTCATGAGCAACATAACGTGGATGTTTAGGAAATATTTTCCCAATGATATAAGCAAATCAAGATAAAAAGCATCTTGAAATCCGTAAAAAATATATTAAAATTCGTAAAAAAATCTCAAAATCCATAAATTCTTCTTAAAATCTGTAACTACTTTTCTTCAAACTGATTTCCAAACACACAGAGTATCAATTTTTCCCAACAAGCCATTCATAATTTCACATCTTGTTGATACTACTCTTTCCTTTCTTTTTTTGAGATGGAAGCAATCTTGTTGTCTATGAGCTATCTTTGGGCATTAAGAATGGGTACAACTTCTTCCAACGTGAGATTCAAACATTGATTTGTTATATTATTAATCATTAGGCTCTTTTACTGGGAGCAATCATGTTCGAGCCATTGCACTAAAGAGCAGTTTGATATGAGGGGAAGGGGGAGGGAAATGGAAATGAAGGAAAATTCTTTTGGCTTGGGCTAAAAAAAAATTAGACAAGTGGGGTTAAAAGTTTTTAATTGATTTTTCTTTTTTTATCTTATATTCACTCTTTATTTAATTTTTATAATTCCACTTCTTCAAGCTTTTAAAATCTAACTCAAAAATTTTCACTCCCCTCCGTTCCAAGTCCCTCATGCCAAAACAACCCCTATATGTGCATGTCTCTCCTTATGGATTAAGCATTTCTTTTTTTTTTTTTATATAAACCATCCGGTATCCTAGGGTATACTGGGTTCATTGCCCGCCCCAGATTAATCCGGACCCCCGCGAGGAGACCTTACAGTGGTAGCGAGGTACCAATGGGACAACCTCTTTGAGGTTGCGTTCATTATCGCGGCTGTCACTCCCCAGGGTTCCAACCCTTGCCCTGAGGAATGCTGGTAGTAGCCTTTACCAACTATACCAAATGCCCATTGGTTGGATTAACCATTTCTACTAGACACATTCAACCGACAAATGTGTTTATTTTTCAAAAAAAAAAAGAAGTGGGCTTTCGTCCGAGACAGGCCAGTAGCTAATCCTTACTTCCTGTACAGTTGTTGGACTAGGCTGGGCCCAATCGACATCATCCTTATAGCCCATCAAACCAGATTAAATGTCTAAAATCCCATTACAAATAATTTGAGATTTGAACGTTGAAGCCGAATTTGGATTTGTGTTTGACAAAAAAAATAATATTTTTAAAAAACCAACCATCATCTCAATACCATTAGATCGCAATCCGATGGTTTATATCTTTCAATTAATGCTCAAAAAAGGTTGAGGAGATACGAATCCTCGAGAGATTAGAATAAAAAAATATTAAAACGAAATAAAATTAATCTTTGTCAATCTTGAGTGTAATATGTGTAGCTTTTTTCACTAAAGTATATATATCTTCCTATAAAAAGCAGTGCTGCTCGATGCACTATTGAGTAGATAAATATTATAAAGTAATTTTTTTACTTCTTTAATTTTTCAAATAAAAATTAAATGATTCTTATACAAAGGATTAAAGGTAGTATATACATTCTAATTAATTAGACAATAATCTTAACTTAGTGTATTTGGTCTAGTGGCGATCTAAAGAGATTATAAAGTAGGTAGACTGAGTTCTAATCATACCTTGTTAAAAGAACTCTTGGAGCTCGCAAAGTCTTAATGCAAATTAGTCGAATACTTGAATACCTGATAATATAATTAAAAGAAGTGCTAGTTACTAGATGTCCAAATGTTATTAAAAGTGTTAAACTAAGTTTTGGTTCTTCTAGTTTTCTTCAATTCACATTTGGATTTCTGTAGTTTTAAAGTTGTATTGTTGGTTCCTATGCCCATACGAAACTGTCAGTCCTTGGAATTTCAAAAGGATCTCAATCGAAGTTTAATATAGTTAAATATCATATGCATCCCTATAGTTTCAAAAGGACTTTTCTACAATTTTATTTTAAATTTCAGAAAGATTAAAACTAAAGACTCACTACATGACTACACAAATAGAAATTGGAAGGAATTAATCATAGTGACACCAGTGAAAAAAAGTTTTTTTTAGGCTGCTTAAAAATGATTTTTTAGACGGCATTTTAAAGCGGTCTAGATAAGATATATGTTTAGAAAGTCAAGAACATAATCCATAAAAAAGTCACTTTTTAAATTTTTTTAAAGCTATTACAGGCTTGTTAACGACCTCCCCAAAATCCATTCCTACGCTTATTGAGACAAAATTTCTCTCACATATTTATCTCGAAATCTGTGATTGTTCTCTGGACGGCTCTCATGCATCTTCATTAATTACTGCAAGCACTCTTTAAGAAGTAAAATAAAAACCACCCATGACGATGACCATAACAACATATATATATATATATATCATTTACCAAAATTGTATACAAAATAAAAACCTATTATTACATCCTGGAATATACTACAAAAAGCTTGTGGGCCCCTACCTAGTCCAATCTGACTCTATTACTTACCTTTTTTTTTTTTTTTATATCATACAATTGGCTTTCAATTTGTACCACCATTGATCTTGAACGAAGGAGCAAGTTGATTTTGGAAAACGATGGTAGGCTAGAATCTAGAAGGAGTGATATGATTTATGTTTGCACTGACAGACTGATTTTTGTGAAAAGGAAAATTTTCTTGGGTAAATATTTGAGAAGCATGTTTTGATGAAAAATATCTAAAATGAGATGAATTTCAGACATATTCAAATTATATATAATTTAATATATTGCGATATTTAAAAAAAAATAAAATGATAAAAATAAAGTTCATTCCAGTTCCTTATGACAAAAATCTGTTTTTTCGGATTGAATCTATTTTGCCTAAACGCATAGCCAAACTGATATTCTGGACCGAATGCATTTTACCCATTGGAATGCATTTTCTTGTTGAAAACATTTTGCCAAACAGACTTTTAAACTACTGAATAGCAAAGTTCGTAGTTGTCTATTAGGAAACTGAAAATAGTATTATCTATAAACCCCCATTGCTTGCATTCTTATCCTCAATTAATCCTCATCTCATTTGATGTTGTTACTGTGCCATCAGGGAACGCGGCAGAGAAGTACTTTTACACAAGTCAAGGTAAATATGTGAAGGAGATTATCTCGTTTTACATAAAAACACTGTTGAACGTGTGATTGGATTTTAGAAACGCTCTGACAAACAAACCAGCTATATTATCTGCGTTAATTACTCTCTTATCCCATTATTCTTTCCCCCATGTCTTTTAGTTCTTCTTATATCTAATTTGTTTTCTTCCTTCTTTGAGTTATATATGTACGATGGCATCATATGTTGTCATCTTCTTTTATATATGAATATATAAAAAGTATTTTATATTATTTTACCATTTCAATATATATTCAGTTACTCCGTAATATACAACTTTTTGAAATTTCAATAGAACACTAGCTATAATAATATGGGGGCCTAACTTTAATCTTGTTCCGCATTAAGTAATATATAACTTTAATCTTGTTCCCTATTAAGTATTATATTATATCTTTAATTCTTTGAGCTTACGTCATATTTTAGTTTGGTCACTTAAATTTAAAAAGTGTACTTTTGATTCTTTATTGTTAACATTGTTAGTTTTACGTAACGGAAATTGTGATTTAACAAATTTAAATAGTGATTACACAATTGAATGCTAATAAAATATTGTTAAATTTTAAAATATAAAAATTATATTAAATACTAAATATTTACGTATACTTTGGCATTATTTAATTGCAACATAATGATTGAATTTATTTTTTATGTTGAATAAACCTAAAGATGTTAACTATAAATTATTAAAAGTGCATTTTTTAAGTTTAAATAATTTTACTTTAATCTAAGTAAAATTATAACAATAATAAAACTTTGTGAATGAAATTATCTAAGAATATAAATCCACCTCGTTTTCCTTTCTTTTTTGGCAACTAATACTTCCCCTTAGTCTTCAAGTCTTATAAATGTGTATTTTGGTTTATTTATTATTATTATTATTATTATTATTATTATTATATACTTATGCTTTTAAATAAATTTTTATAGGATTTTACAATTTCCAAGTTTCTTCAACTTATGAAAGTCGACTTCTAGCAATTAAATGACATATTTAAAATGATATTAAAAATAGGAAGTTTCATTTTTGCATGCAATAATATAGAAAACAGATAAGGCTCAAGTGTTGAAAGCGACTCTATCATATTCCTATCCTTTTTCTCGAAAACTCTTCCTTTTCTCTACTCATTTTCATTATCATTCGCTGATAACTTGCATAGGACTCGCACCATGTCTCTGTTCAGTCTGAGTTGTTGAACTACTTCATTGAACTCATAAATAAGTTTAATTCCTTTAATGTAGAAGGATGGAGTTAATTATATGATAGTATATAGGATCATAGCGCACTTCATTATTTTCTTTTAATAGAAAGCGGTAGAGCAGAGAAAAGCCCAAACATAGAACCAATGCAAGAAGAAACAGAAATATTAATGACAATAGGATGTTAAAGGTTCCACCTTCTGATCCTAGAAACTAAAGCATCCCAATTGAATAGGTTTGGAGGGAAAGTGGCAGTGTTACACTGGTGCTAACATTGGCATGTAACCATAAATATTATTAATTAAGGAGATTTAGGCTCAGGTCATATAGAAAGAAGTTATTTATGAAAAGGTCTCAAGAGGTTATCAATGACAAGTCGATGAGCATCATTAACAAGTGGAGCAGCTACCATCGACAAATTGAGGAGCATCATTAACAAGTGGAGCAGCTACCATTGAGTCTAAATCTCCTGTTAATTATTAATGTCGCATATCTGTCTATATATATATATATATCCTCTCTCTCTCACACATACACACACATTACACATGCACTCACACATACTCTGACTCTCATCGTCCTCCTCCGACGAACAGAACCCCCTTCGGACGATCTCTGATCCTTCGCTATATATTTGCATTTCAGTGACACTTTCTTCAGGTGATCGATTGCTCATGCATTAGTTTTTCCGAGTTGGGTATTTGCATTTCACAAAGCAACTTTAGTGATCGTGCTTTCTTCCTCTGGCTCACATTTTCTGGTTATTGCCATGTCTGCAAATTTCTTATATATTTATTTGCCCTCTCATCTGAACCTTCTTCTCTTTTTCTCTGATTAACTAGTTTACTTTTCCTTCCTCACTTCATGTTAAAGTCCCCTTCTTCCTTACTTTTCCGGTTGTATGATATTTCCATGCATAATACTGATGATTTGGTTGTGTAATAAATATATATACCGTTGTGATTTATGACTTTCATTATTGTTAATCTCTCAAAACTGCAGAAAACGGTGCTCTACATTAACATAATGGCCATCTCTGTGGTGTTTATATTAGCCATCATCTCGTGTTTCATTCTAGGCCATTGTCTCCTCACCCAATCAACAAATCAACCGTATAGAACGGTGCAAGTTTGAGAATGCGGTGAATAAATACTTCTACGTAAGTCGAGGTAAATATGTGATGTGAATTATCTCATTTCATAGAAAAACACCGTTAAATGTGCTTTTAGAAAGTATAAACGCTCCCCAAACACAACTAATATATATTCTACTACTTTCCTTTCTTGAATTTCCTCTTTATTGTCATGTCTCTCACATTTTTTTTTTCTTTTCCTCTCTTTGTTGTTCAGACTTGACATGGTATGCTGAAAATGGATATCTGGGAATAGGCTTGTTTGGCTAGCCCGTTTGGGCATCCAAAAGCCATTCCTGCGCTTACCGAGACAAAATTCTTCTCACATATTTACTTTAGAATCTGTGTCCGTTCTTCCAACAGACTTACAAACAAGTCCTTTGCAGATCCCACCGGTTACTTCTATACTCTCTCTCTCTCATCAAGTCTATCTACACGTACATTATTTAGCCGTCCTATTTTCCATTCTGGGAAAAATATACAAAGATGCAATTGGAAAACATCTATTATTATTAGATAAAATAAAATGAGAAATTTTTTAATACCTAAATTAATACATGACGTCTAAAATAAATGCAAATATATTTCAAAGAATTCGTTTTCTTCGAGTGAATTATACCGTGGTTCTCATGTTTCTTTGTATTTACTTAAAAAAAAAAACTACACGTTTGTCATGCTGTCATTGAAGAAAAATTGCCACACACGTACATCCATATATAAACTACTATTGATCACAAATGTAAATAATTACACTCGACTAGAACACGTACTCTCGATGTTAAGGTATGGATACAAGTTGTCCTGTATATGTTAGAGCTAGAAGAGTCTGCACTTTGCACTAACTTCGTAACAACTTTTATGTTAGGGCCTATGGGATTCAAGGGGTTCTACCACTTGTTCTACCAGTATAACCCTGAAGGTGCTGATGTGAATCGGGGGAAGATTGTGTGGGGCCATTCAGTATCAAAGAATATCGTTGACTGGACCATACTAGAGACGACTATATATCCATCTCAGCCATTCGATATCAATGGTGCTTGGTCAGGATCAGCCACCATTTTTCCAGGTGACAAGCCTGCCATTCTCTACACCGGAGTTGACCTGCAAAATCATCAAGTCCAAAACTTGGCATACCCCAAAAATGACTCGGACCCATACCTTAGGGAATGGGTTAAGATCCCACAGAACCCCTTAATGGCTCCAACAAGGGTTAATGGGATCAATTCAAGCTCATTCAGGGACCCTACCAGTGCTTGGTTAGGCAATGATGGGCACTCTAGAGTCCTGGTTGGGAACGCAAGGAAGACTATTGGAAGGGCTCTATTGTATAGGAGCAAAGATTTTGTGCATTGGGTTCATGCCAAACGCCCTCTTTACTCCGCTAAAGGCACTGGAATGTGGGAGTATCCTGATTTCTTTCCAGTTTTGTCTAAATCCATGTCTGGGGTTGATACTTCTGTCAATGGACCAGTTGTTAGGCACGTTCTTAAGGTTAGTTTGGACGATAATAAACATGATTACTATCTCATCGAGACTTACGATGCCAAAAACGATAGGTTTATCCCGGATACAGGATTCCAAAATGTTGATTCTGTCCTGAGATATGATTATGGGAAATATTATGCGTCCAAGACCTTTTTGGATGATGCAACAAAGAGAAGGGTCTTGTTAGGTTGGGTCAACAAATCCTCATCAGCCACTACGGTTTACGTCAGGAGGGGATGGTCAGGAATACATGTAAGTGGACGGTATGATTATATTGCTTTGAAACAAATTCATTGATACTTTCAAAAAATATCAAAGTTGAGAAGACGCAATCTAGAACCTATACATCTATATATGCATAGTGTCTAATTGAACCAAATATAATTTACCGAAGAGGATAAATTGAATAAACATGTGGGTTTAATTTGTAGGCTATACCAAGGGCGATTTGGCTCCACATGTCTGGGAATCAATTGGTGCGATGGCCGGTGGTTGAAGTTGAGAAGCTGCGAGTAAAACCGATCGGCTGGCCAACCAGGGTGCTCAAGGCTGGTCAACACATTCAAGTCACTGGTGTCACAGCGGCACAAGTAAATCTTAAGAATCCTACTTTATGTTTGTTTGTTCACACACACAGGCATATACATATGTCCTGTACATTATAATAGATAATTTAGAAAAATTAGTCTGAGATAGTTAATACATAAAATTAATTAATTTCTTTCACCGTATGGGCAGGCTGATGTTGAAGTTTCATTCCAAGCAAATGCGTTTGGTAAGGCGGAAGTGCTGGACCATTGGGTGAAGCCTCAGATTCTATGTAGCAGAAAGGGTGCGACAGTGAAAGGTGGACTTGGACCTTTTGGATTGCTTGCGTTTGCTTCAGAAGACTTGAAAGAACATACAGCTGTCTTCAGAATCTTCATGTACCAACGCAAACCTTTGGTCCTCTTCTGCAGCGATCAAAGCAGGTCTTCGATGAATTATGTCGATAATGATCTCACCACTTACGGCACCTTTCTTGATGTTGACCCTTCTTATGAGAACCTATCACTTAGAAGCTTGGTAGGTTGAAATCCTCTTCCACTAACTTCACTTGTGAATTTTGTTTGGGTAAGGTCATCAACCTACAATAATCTTTGCCTGTCCTTATCAACTAACATATGACTTTGAGCTTTCTTGGCGGATTGATCACTCAGTAGTGGAGAGTTTTGGGGGTGAAGGTAGGGCAGTGATCACGGCCAGAGTTTACCCACAAAGGCAATCAATGATGAGGCTCAAATTTACGTGTTCAATTATGGAACTGCCCATGTCAAGATCACCAGATTGAGTGCTTGGAGCATGAAGAACGCACAAATCAATTGAAACCGTAGAGTGCTAATAAATGTCGTCTTCTTTTATTTTAAGAATATATTCATAATCATATTGATCTATTTATGATCAGTGTGACAATGATCCCACCAGTGCCTCATCAGATCGGTTTGATTTTCTTAACATTGATTTTAAAAAGTACATATTTGGGTGTTTTCGTTTTAGAAGTATTATTACATCTCGTCTGCTGGTACTGCAAACTTCCCTGTAATTTCGAATAATGAGTTTGTTTGTTAAAGCGTTTGAAAAAGTCAAACGTAAGTTCAACAGTGTTTTTCTGCAAAATGAAAAAAAACTTCTCCATGTATTTACCTCGATTTGTGTAAAAATACTTCTCTACCACATTTCTAAACGACGATAATACGTTGAGACTCCCCCTTAGAGGGTGTTTTTATTTTAGTGCTATTAATGCCTGCGCATAGATGATGTGGGGACTACTTACCTACTCATATGGTGTTTCATTCAAAATGATGGCCTTTAATTTGGCCCCAAATCTTCACAAAAACCCAAAAAAGGATAAATGTCATTAAAGTGGCTTATAAATAAATAATATTAACGCATGTGTTTCTATAAATTAATTATATCTAAATTTTCCCTCTTATTCTTTCTTACTTATTCTCTCTATAAATAAATATATATTTAAAAAGAAATTACATCTTTTACATATATTTAAATAAAAATTATTTTTAATTATATCTAAATTTTTTCTCCCATTTTTTCTTACCAATTTTACGTTCATTACAAAGTAAACCAAGCCTAACCGGTCCCGACAAGTTGTTTGTTGATATTTATTGAGGAGTTTACTGATTGAATCGATAAACCGTCAAAGTATTCGTTATGGTACTTATTTAAAAAATTTACCATTAAGTCCTAAATAGAGGAATTAATGAATAAACCATTTTAAAATTGAAATCATTATCAGGTCCTAGCATTAGTTAGTCCGGTTGTCATTAACAACCTCACCAGCTGTCAATAACAACCGGACCAGTTACAGTTGGAACCTGATGGTAATTTTTGTCAATATTTAAAATCTTACCTTCATTAATTGAGTTGCCTGGAATTGACAATTAATTTCCCTACTTATTTTACTCTACATGTAGGTATACGTATTGGTGGAGCCTGCGTAATGTAGTTATAATTTTTCATATTTACCCTATTTAAAAGTTTTCTCTTTCTATATTCATAAATCATTCTCTCTCATACCCCCTTTATTTCAATGAGAATCAAATAGTTACAAAATAAAAAACCTGTCATTAATAACCCTCTAATTCAATTTATATCTAAGATAAAAAATTTCTTCCACAATAACTTGTAATAAAAACTAGAGTAGTTATATATAAAGAACGGGAAATACTTTGTAGTTGTTGTAATATTTTTATGTGTATTTGGGAATTCGTTGAGAGAATAATTTCACACAAATCAAGGTAAGTATGTGGAGGAGTTTTGTCGTGACTTATGCGCATGTGATTCCCAACGTAATTGTCAAACATATGTTTTGTCTTTTGGTGTTGACTTTGCTTTACTAACCATGCGGACAATTAATAAAAGGGAAATTTACTGTGTGGTCCCAAATAAGAGACAAATTTATGAAAAGGTCCTCAAGTTAAAAATATTTATCCACATGTCTCAAGGCACCATTGGGGAATTAATTTCTAAATAGAAAAGACCATTATGCCCTTGTTGATTGAAAAAGGGGAAACAACTTCTTTATTTATTTTCTTGATTTTGCTCATGGGTGCTTGCTGTTTGCGAGGGAGGAGGCTGCACAATTGCCCAGTAAGATGAGAGCATTGGAGTGTCTCGGTAAAGGTTTCGATATCACCAGTGATTTTCGATTGATGGTTTCTGTGCATTTTTGCCCTAAATGGTGGAGAACTTGTTTTGTGCGATTTTGCCCTAAATAATTAGTTTGAGGAAATGTTTCAGGTGGGTTTAACTATTTTATGTTAATTTATTGTTCTCAACTTTGAAGGGGAAGTTAGTAACATGCAATGTGTAGTAAATGGTAATGGTTGTAAGGTATTTGGATAGGTTTTAAATGGTGTGGTATGAAGTAGGATGTTGTGTGCTCTGTTTTGGTGTTATGTGTGGTGTGTGTTTGGAAAAAATGGTGATGTAATGAAGGTGGAGGTGAAAATGGAGGTATGTGAAGAGTTAGAACAAAATGGTAAAACGTCGTCGTCCCTATCACCGTTGCCGCCGCCATCGCCGCTGTCGACATGATGCTCACTGGAGTGGAAGGTGACAAGGGTAAGGATATCAAGGAAGAAAGAAATGAGGTTGGAACTCAATTCCATGAGGGTGAGATTGGAACTGGTTTCCATTAATTTTGGCTTCCATGGATTACAGGAAGAGTTCAATTCCAACGCATCAACCACACATAATAGGATTCCAACTCCAGTTCCAATTCTTCAGCCCCAATTCCTTGCTACCAAACGGGGCATAATGTATTTGAATCTTGCAATTAATATTGGAGGCTTTTTTTTTTTTGTGAACAATGGGTATTTTTGGGCCTTTGGCCCCTGCAGACTTCCCCCGATATTTGGTGCTTTTTCTTGAGTCCCTGGCCTTCTTCAACAGACCAGGCAACCCGAGGCAATCGACTAATCGGGAGCGGGGATTCAATGAAAGGCACACCCCTGTAAGGTGCTTTGCACCAAGGGTGGGTATCCCCTCCCCTCGAGCACAACTCCAGGAATCGAACTCTCGTTCGCCTGGGGAAGTGCCAGCTGCCTTACCGCTGCACCTCAAAGTTAGATGGTAATATTGGAGGCTTTTATGGCATTGAAAATTTTAATGTTCATGAGTGTCATTACTATCTCCTGAATCATTAATTGTCATTCTCTCATTCTAAAACATGTTTTAAAATACGCATATAGTCATATTTATAAAAAGAGAGGGAAAATTTCATTTATTCCTATTTATAAATCACTTTATTAAATCATTAAGTATTGAATTTACTCTCTTTAAGATTTCTTTAGCCTATTTGAAACAGGATCAAAGGTAGGGGAGCGGTAGCCTTCCGCCATGATCATTAAGAATATTTAAGAGCTCATTTTGATAAATGTAGTGTACTTACTTTTAATTCTTAAATGTTACTCATATCATGATGCTATCTCTCCTAAAGCATTACTCGCCATTTTATCTTGCTAAAAATAGTTCTAAAATACTTATGTAGTCTTATTATTAGTCACTTATAACACATTTCACTTCAAGTGAAGCTATTGAAGGCATAATCCTAGAAGCTTTAGACGTACTTGAAGGGATGTGTTCAAGTCCTCAAGCCTTTTGTTCAATGCCCAATCTAAAGTTTCTTATTTTTCTTAAAGATTTCAATGAGAAGAAGTTAAAGTTTCCTCGTGGTATAGAGTTCTTGCTTAAGATACTCAGACTATTGCATTGGGTGCCCTTCAAAGTCCTTGCCGCCAACATTCAAGGGTGAATATATTTTTCAAATTCAAATGCGCTTCAGCAACTTGACAAAACTTTGGAATGGAGAGCAAGTAAAATTTTCTATTTTGATCTTGACTTGGAAAATGCTACTAATACACTTGTCGAAAAATCTTTATTATATACTCCGTTCAATCCTACTTTATAAGGTTCTACCTTTTAATCCTCACTAAAAGACTTATTACAAAATTTAATGAAACATTGATAATCCATTTTACAAAAAAAAATGCCATTATCTTTCACCGTCACACTATAAGCTCCACAACCTAGTGATTATTGATCAAGAGTAATTTTTGGAAGTTGTAAGATTTTTTGACATTGACTAATTTTCTTAGCAAAATATATTTGTTAACAATGCTTTTGATGGGAGGGTGCAGTTTACTTTTGTTTTGCTAACAATCTTACTGTGTAATCCATCTATTTTTAACAGAATCTTGTGAATTTAAGCGAGATTGATCTCATTGAATCGAAAGAGTTAATTGAGCTTCCAGATTTTTCCAAGGCCAAACACCTTGCAGAAGTTAATCTCAACGGTTGCTCGAGATTGAGAAGTGTTCATCCATCTATTTTATCTCTCCATAGCCTTCGTCGTTTATGGCTAAGAGAATGCAAAGCCCTTACCAGCCTTACAAGCAATACCCATCTCAAATCACTTGTTGATCTCGACCTACGAGGTTGCTCAAGACTGAACAAATTTTCAGAGACCTCAGAAAACTATCTATTAGAATTGGATCTTTCAGGAACAGCCACCAATGATGAGTTGTGCTCATCAAGAGGACGTCTCGGCAAAATCTGATTCATTATCTATCAACAGATGCAAAAGTGTGACAAGTCTTCACAAATTGGTGACCTGCGTTGCCGTACATGCCTTAATGCTAGTTGTTGCAATAAGCTAGCATCAAATCTAGGTTCCATATTTGAAGAGATACGCACTTTGGAAGTTCTAAGGCTGAGGGATTGTGATGAATTATTTGAAGTTCCATGAAACATCAGCTTATTGTCATCATTAGATGAGTTAGATCTCTCCAGGACGAATATAGAGACCTTGCCTTTAAGCATCAAATATCTATTGAGCCTGCAAAAGCTTTACTTGGATGGATGCAACAGGCTTCTTTTTCTACCAGAACTCCCTCCTTCTATCTTAAAATTGTCAGCTGATGAGAACTGCCGATCCCTTAGGACCTTAAATTTTTCTCACATTCACAATTATGATGCGCCATATGCCAACTTCATATTCACAAATTGCATGAGCTTGGATATAGAATCAATTAAAGCTGCTGAGGAAAAAAGTGGTAGTTGAGATAAATAATGCCATTCATGACACGGCTGAAATGGAATATCCAGGAGAAAGAGTTCCAGAGTGGTTCATGTATAGGTATGCAACACAGTGTTTGGTAACTGAGGATCTCAGTTCTATCTCACAACCTTGGCATAATGCAGTTTCTTTTTCTGCACCGTGACTTCTAAATCACCAGAGTGGACAGGCATTGATGCGAAGTGGTTAATTGATGGTCAATATGCTGGCATGGCTGGACGCATCTTTCACTGGAGCGAGTTCATGTTGGGAGATCATGTTTTTATTTGGTGTGGTCCAGATTCAAGTGGAGAAGTACAAAGGAACATTGAAGAAATGAGAAAAGAAGCTCAAAGAAACACTACTTATCATCCATTGTTTCAGATTCAATTCACTGTGGAATGTCCTGAGGAAGATGGAAGAGTAGGAGAATCAAAGAGTGTGTGGGGTATGCCTGACATCTGCACTTAAATATCAAAATGACAGTAAACAAATTCAATTGCCATTGCATCCAATCCCTAGCTCTATTGCAATGGAAGTCCCCTCTCGAAAGCGCAAATATCACAGCTTACTTCGATGAATCTGAAGATTATCCTGTATTGAGCCAGCATCAGTGACCAAGAAATCGATCAATGTTCATTCCGAGTCCTCATACTCATTCTGTGGCAGTTCCAATCTGCCAAGGTTTATCCTTGGATTTCATTTCTACATCATTTGTTTAGAGACGATATGCATGTGTATGTAACTAATATAAATTTATTGTCATTTCTTACACGATAACTTATCCGGTGCAAGTTCTTGAGTTGTTATCGAACTTGTTAAATATAGTCCATAAGATTTTGCAGTAATTCAAAATGTCAAACTCAGTTTGTGCATTATAGCGAAGTTAACCATGACAGACTTGAAATGTAGACATTATGGAAGATTTAGATAAATGTCTATGTATCTGATTTCTGAATTCTGAAGTTGTTCCATTCACGAATCCTACCTTATATTTGGCACAACTTTTGGAAAATTGCTTGTTATTAATTGAGAAGAGCCGGAAGAAAAAGAGTGATCAATAATTTTGTGGTCCCACCAAGTCCACAGGCATATTTATGGGCCATAACAGTCTTCATAGGACTAAAAGATTTCTTTCTTTCTTTGTTCAGTTTTCCCCCTTCCTCCATTACTAGGCTCCCTATTATTTTACTTTAATTTTGCTCCATCAATAGAAAGTTTGGAGAGGATTCATATCCTAGTCCATAGTCCCTCTGAATCTATGATATTTAAATGTGAATTTTTGGCTCACCTTATTATTCAAGTTATTATTGTTTGAGGCAATGACCTTATACAAACGTGGTAAACAATGTTACAATTGAAATAACCTGTCGTTGACATAGATATGTTTGTGTGTGTAGTGTGTTAAAAACAAGGTTAACATTAAAAAGATTCTGCATTGAGATTGAAGGGCTACTTCCTCCATTGTTCTCCTAACAAAAAATATTCTAATTTATACGTACTGATAATTTTTTTTAATTAATTTATATCTCAAAACTTCTTTTCATCTTCCTACCTTACCCTCAATAAATACTTGTAATTTCCTTAACTCTACTCTAAGGTGTGTTAAATCATTTTCATAAGAGGATAATGAATGTCATGCCTCAAGGAGAAAAACTGGACAACAAAGCCTGCCCAAAGCAAAAGAGCTAAGATATTTTATTTATTAATTATGAAACTTCAGGAAAAATATTATTTAATCACTTATACAAGTTCATAAATTTGTTTTGTTAAAGAAATTGCTCTATGTTTAAGAGCTTTACATCCTTTCGATTTTTTTTAATCTTTCATATAATAAAATTAAAAAGAACTCACACACATTGATCTATAGAAGGTCAAATATGTAACTTGACCTTTCTTAAAAAAGATTTAAAGAGGTGTTACCACTTGGTTCAAAAGGTTTCAGTCATTACACCCTCAAAACCTTGTCAACTATTTTATTAGTGGTAATTATAGGATAAAGTAAACTAACTTTATGGTTATTAACAAATAATTCTTCATAAATGGTTGTTGATATTTTTAAAAAATTCTCAAAATGATGTCACTTTTCAATTGTATTCTCCAACTTGTTACAATTAAGAAAGGAAAAGATTGAAAAAAATAATTACCATATCTTTATCTTTGTTTAGGAGCCACTAATGTTTTAAAACGCTTTCCTATAATTAATAATAGCTTACGGTTTTAAGATAAAAGTAAGTTGACTCTTATGGAAGAGATTAAAGAAACTAAATATATTATTTAAAAATATTTATTTATGAGCATTATTGGATTATATATAAGCTTATAAGTAATTTAAATTAGTTTGAATGAAAATAATAAATATAAGTACTTTAAAATAATGTATTTAACTGTCTTAATTTTTTTAAAAAAATTAGGAATTATATTAAAAAACTATAACTAATATGATGTATAAAAAGTTAGCAGGAAAGAGAGATTAGGAAATAGGAATGTTAGATTTACCAAAGAGATCAATACTCACACCATACTTTATTTCAAATATACGACATTTTTACTTAAAAGGAAAAATGTTTAGGTAGCTTAATTTTTTTTTAATTTTACACAATCTATTTTTCCCCCTCATTGCCTACGAAAGTTGCGTACCTCAAGAACTCTCTTTTCTTCTTTTTGGCCTAAAAGAAACACCTCAGGAACTTTCCAAAACACGTTTTATACTCTGAAAGCGGGTTGGGAGATAAGCGCAGGGACTAAACCAGAAGCTTCCTCCTGTTTAGGGCTTGTTTGGTTCAGGGGAAGGGGATGAAAAATGAATCCCCCTTATTTGGTTTAAAATTTTGGAGGGGAGGGAACCCAAAATATGCCCCCTCATTCCCTCCCCTTCCATTATTTTGATTCCTCCAAATTGGGGTTTTTTGGAGGGAATCCAAAAATTATGACTAATTTACCCCACTAATTTTATTATATTCCTATCCATATTCTTGGTATGCTAAAACGCATTACTTGTCAACCTCTTCCTCTACTTTTTAGAAATAGTTCAGTTAACCAACACTTTCTTCATCATTTGCTCTTTGGACGTTTTGCTAGTTATAAGTTGGATTAATGTGGTAAGTTAAGCATAAATTTAGTATTTTGAAATTAAGCTACATATAAATTCTATTTTTTAATTATTTAAATAAATTATATGATAGAAGTACATTAATAATTGTTTTAACTAATTAAATAGAATCAGTGATTAATTTTCATCAGTGAAAACAAATTTAAATAAATTGTATAAATAAATAAATATAAATCAACATATAAAGGTAAAATGGTAAATTAATTATTAACTTCCCTCCCTTCCCCTCCTGAATCAAACAAAAGATCATTAAAAATCCTCCTCTTTCCTCCCCCTCTAACTAAACCAAACAAGATAACTTTATACTATTTCATCCCCTCCCATCCCCTCCAATCATTCGCTCTGACCTCCATCAAACCCAACATAGCCTTACAGCATGAAAAACTTTCTCCAAACTATGTATCTATATACAGAACCTCGAGTTTAATAGTAGCTACTATGGGCTGGTCGTGTCATTTTCTTCCTGATGACTCTTTCTTCGAGTCTTCTATTCGGTGACTGCGTATGAGATCAGCTTTGGTAGTTGCAAGAACAATATAGTTTCTTCACTCATTTGTCGGATCTTCTTTCATCTTATTTGATTCATTATTGTAGCTGTTGTTGTATCTTCCCCCTCTTCTTTTATTTTCTTTTCTTTCTGCTTAAACTCATCCCTCTGTGTTCCTTGAACTACGACAAAGATTTTCCCAAATTAGACAAACATCCGTGCTTGTTCTTTTCTAATGGCGTATTCTTCTCAGTTTTCTGGTATAAAATATGATGTCTTTATCAGCTTCAGAGGCACAGATATACGCCATGGTTTTCTAAGTCATTTGAGGAAGGAATTGCGGCAGAAACAGATCGATGCCTATGTGGACGACAGACTTGAAAGTGGAGATGAAATATCACTGGCACTTGTAAGAGCCATCAAGGAATCGCTCATGTCTTTGATAATATTTTCAAAGGATTATGCTTCTTCAAGGTGGTGCTTAGAGGAGCTGGTGCAGATTATTGAGTGTATGGAGAAGCAGAAACAGATTGTAATTCCCGTTTTCTTTAATACAGATCCCTCAGATGTGAGGCATCAAAAAGGGGCTTATGGAGATGCTTTTGTCGAACATGACAGAAATTACAAGGAAAAGGTGCCAATTTGGAAATCAGCTTTGAATGAAGCGGCTAATTTATCTGGGTTTCATTCATCAAATTATGAGTAAGCTCTTTTTCCCTTAACACACTTGTTTCAATAAGCTGTAATGTTGCTGAATTTCATGTAATCTTTTCTCTTTTTAGGGATGAGGCTGAGCTTATAGAAGTGATTGCCAAGTGTTTGTCAACAAGGTTGAATATTATGTTCCAAAGTGACTTAACAGGCCTTGTTGGAATTGATGAAAAGATTGCAGATTTAGAATCATTAATGAACCAAGGCTCAGAAGATGTTCGAGTCATTGGAATTTGGGGCATGGGCGGTATGGGTAAGACAACTATAGCGGCTGCAGTATTTAATCGATTCTATTCTGAATATGAAGGATATTGTTTTCTGGCAAATGTGAGAGAAGAATCTGAGAATCATGGGATTATGTATTTGAAGAATAAAATTCTTTCTATACTACTCAAGGAAAATGATTTGCAGATTGGTACACCAAATGGAATACCCCCTTATGTTAAGAGACGACTTCTTCGAAAAAGAGTTCTTGTTGTTCTTGATGATATTAGTGATTCTGATCAACTAGAAAATTTAGTGGGTGCACTTGATTGCTTTGGGTTTGGTAGTAGAATCATTATAACAACAAGGGATAGCCAAGTGCTGACTAAAGGTGTTGACGAGATATACGAGGTTAAGCCATTGATGTTTGATGATGCTGTTAAACTTTTTATGTCAAACGCCTTTGAGAATAATTACCTAGACATGGAGTGGGTTGAACTATCAAGGAAGGTGATTAGTTATGCTAAAGGTGTTCCGTTAGCCCTAAAAGTTTTGGGTTCCTTTCTTTACGGCAAAAGCAAGGAAGAATGGGAGAGCCAACTTGAGAAGCTCAACAAAATGCCACATGCAAAAATCCAGGACGTGATGAGATTGAGTTATGATAAACTAGATAGGGAAGAGAAGAATATTTTCTTGTATATTGCATGTTTCCTCAAAGGATATAGATCACAGCAAATAGTAGTTTTACTAAATGCTTGTGGTTTTTCAACAATTATTGGGTTAAAAGTCCTTCGAGACAAGGCTCTTATCGCTGAAATCAAAGGATCAAACACGGGAGCATCAAGAATATTTATGCATGATTTGATACAGGAAATGGGTTGGGAGATTGTTCGGGAAGAATCAATTCATGACCCTGGAAAACGCAGCCGATTATGGGATGCTAATGATGTATATCGAGTATTGGAACATAACCTGGTAGTAGTTTTAACTGTGTAATTGTATTGATTCAAATTATCTTCCTGCCTTTCCCCTTATATGCTGCTTTTGCTTTCCAGGGTACTAGAGCCATTGAAAGCATAACTTTGAATGCGGCAAAAATTGAAGAGCTCTGCTTAGCTCCTCAAGTCTTTTCTGAGATGTCAGAGCTAAAATTTCTCAGTTTTTCCCAGAATGATGCTGATGAACAAATCTTACGCCTTCCTCATGGCCTCCAATCTTTGCCAAATGAACTGAGATTTCTTCATTGGGATTGCTGTCCTTTAAAATCCTTACCTTCCACATTCCATCCAGAAAGTCTTGTTGAACTTAACATGACTTGGAGCCATGTGGAAAAGCTTTGGGATGGAGTTCTGGTATGTATCAATCTACATCATCGTAACTAAACAAACATAATAGGTGTGTTTGGATAGCCCGTTGGGAGAACGGACACAAAAGGAATTTTGTTTCGGTAAGCGCATAAATGGATTTTGGTTGCTCAAACGGGCTAACCAAACACACCAAATATATAGTTTTTCTTATTTTGTGTCTCTTGTGAAAAGAAAAGCTCATACAATATCTGTCTCTTATGAATGGTGCAGCGTCTTGTGAATTTGAAGAAAATTGACCTCAGTAACTCCAAGTATCTATTAGAACTCCCAGATTTTTCTATGTCCAAAAATCTTGAAGAAGTTGAACTCTTCAACTGCAAAAGCTTGTGTGAAGTTCATCCTTCTATTTTAACCATCCACAAGCTTGTGACTTTAAACCTATCATATTGCAAATCACTTACCATCCTTAGAAGTGATGTTCATTTAAAATCCCTGAGCAGTCTCTCTCTTGGTGAATGCTCAAGGCTCATGGAATTCTCAGTGACATCAGAGAATATGAGGAACTTGAATTTGGCAGGCACAGCTATCAATGAATTGCCTTCATCCATGAAGCTTCTAAACAAACTTGAAACATTCGACTTACATCGTTGCAAAAACCTTGAGAATCTTCCAAACACTAAAACTAACCTAAGTTCTCTTCGAGAACTACGTATTCATGGTTGCATGCAGCTTGATGCATCGAATTTACACTTCCTACTTGATGGCTCAAGGTTCTTAGAAACATTGATACTGCAAGATTGTCATCATTTATTTGAACTTCCAGACACTATCAGATTCTTATCCTCATTGAAGCATTTATCCTTAAATGAAACCGATATCAAGTGGTTGCCTGCAAGCATCAAGCATCTTCCACTACTTGAAAAGCTTGACCTGAGCAATTGTAGGAGGCTCAAGTCTTTGCCTAAGCTTCCACTAACTGTTAAAGAACTATATGTCACTAACTGCACTTCCCTGGAGAGAGTCATGTTTTCTTCTGTGGCTGCTGATCATCTGAAGGAAAAAATACGAATTAGCTCTAGATTCCAGGATTGTGTGAACTTGGATACATATTCACGCGGGCTTATAGGAGTAAATTCTCAGGTCAACATTAAGAGATTGGCGAATGAGCATTTATCAACTTTAGGAAAAATCAAGATCCTGGATGGTCCAGTTGATGTTATTTATCCAGGAAGCAAAGTTCCAGAGTGGTTCATCAACAGGACAAGGCAGTCTTCAGTAGTAACTATTGACTTGTCTTCCGCTCCACCTTCCATGTTTATGGGTTTCATTTTTTGTGCAGTTGTCTGTAAGTTCCCGTCAAATGACAAGAACCTTGTCGGATGTGACTGCTACATGGAAATTAACGGTACAAGGGACAAGAACATGAGATGGACTACCATATCTGTTTGTGAATTTATGTCTGATCATGTGTGTCTGTGGTATGATGAACGTTGTTGTCTGAAAACTAACGAAAGCGTGGAAGCAGATGAAAGCAAAAGCAAGAAAATATCATTTGAGTTCTTTGCACAAACGGGGCATATTTGGGAGAAGAAAAAGGATATTGTGATAAAAGAGTGTGGAGTCTGCCCCATATATGCCTCAGAATATGACAAATTCATTAAGCAAATGGAATTGAAGTCAGAGCTTAAAGCGCTTGAAATGGCAGTTGGTGGAAGCTTTGATGAGAAGAAAAATGAGGAGACAATGCCTTTGGCTCAAAAATCCAATCAGTATATCCTTCCACCACTTGCTAATGGAACTTGGAAGAAAGCAACACAAGGTTTAAAAGATCTCTTCAACTTGGGACTGCTTCAAAGTTCAAAGGCATCAGACTCTTCTGAAGTTCTCGTTCTGTGAATTCTTTTATCTGACATCAGATGATTTTCTCTCCTTTTCTTTTTGTTCCATTTAGATAGTAACAACACAATCTTTCTGTAAAAGATAAGACTCTGAACTCTTTAAATGTAAAATCTCAATCCACTTCATCTCTCAAGTTTCCAATTTTCTTTTCAAAGTATCTGTATTGATTAAACATGTTAAAAAGTTCTTTATCAAATGTAGTTCTAGTACACATGATTAGTAAGTGTATTTTAAAAAAACTAACATATATTTATTATAAAAATCAATTTAACTAATTTTTGTAATATTTTCAAATTAATGGGGTAATTCATTTGCATTGTGAGTATCTCTCAGTTATGGGTTAATGTACTCTTTCACTTCATATACGTTTATTTATTCAAAGAAAGCAATGTGTTTTACAATGTTTTTTTTATTCATATAATTAATTGAGATCTTATTGCGCATGGAATTGTTTTTTTTTTATTTGTTAAGGAGCCAAGGGTGCTCCAGGTTTTTGTAATTATTCTCAAAACAGAAAATATGTTAGGAAAATGACACCCAAGTCCGTCTAATTTGAAAGACAAAAAATTGGTACACAAATGTCAACGTCTTTAATTCTCAGAAAGGGTAAAAAATTGAAAGATAAAAATGCTTCCACCCCATTAACAGCATATCTCCCGACTGCTGAAAATGTGTTATTTACCTAAAACCTTATAATCTAGTGATGTGATATTTTTAAATGAGAGGTCACTAGTTCATGTAATTTCATATCCAACCCCTTTAACTAAAAAGAAATATGTGTTATTTACATTTTAAATATTTGAGAAATTTTTGATGAACCTGATTAGCGGACTCATTTATGGTGTGACCAATAAAATTATGACACCTCAACTGCTTTCATCCAGTCGGAAAAAGGTGCCCTCTTCTCTCTCTCATCTGCAACACTCAACCTTTTTTCCCTGAGATCCCCACCAATCCGGCGCCACTCCTCCCAATCTTCCCCTCCCCCAGCTCCACGCCTCCCTTTCTCATCTTCCCCTTCAACTCCGATGTTTCGGTACTCCGGCATCTGCCGCCCCCACTTGTACCTCACCCCGCACGCGTTGCACAGCGCTTTGGGTCCCATGGGTCCCGTCCGCCATCGCTGCCGCTGTCCTTCCTCCTCGTTGCTGCCTTCCGCGGTTTCTTGCCGGTGGAGGATGGCGATGGGGATGGAGAGACGAGGAGGCTTGAGGTCCAGTTGCATGGAAAGGCACATGAGCACTTGCTGCGAGCTTCTCTGACAGATTACATTATAGAGGAAGGGAAGTTTGATATGTAGACGGAGAAAAACAGTTGAGATGTCTTAGTTTTACTGGTCAGACATGAACGAGGTGGTAAACCATGTTCGAATTTCTCTGAAAGATTACAGTTTCTATACTAGTATTGGGTATTGGCTTGTCTTTCGCTCTAACCTCAGCGCTTGAGAAGCTCAAATGCCAGGCGATGCGACAGGACTGTTTCCCATGGATATTGTGGAGTAACCTGTACAATATATATACATACATATAATGGGTCAAATTATAGAATTTATTAATTTAATATAAATGTATGTATTATTATTGTTTAATAATTTTGGCGCGAGAAAGAGTGAGGATGAGCGAGAGCGCGAACATCAGCGTGAGCAAGAGCAAGGGTGTGCACTTTGAATGTGTGGTAAACAAGGGGAATGGGGCTGAAGAAAGTAATGACTTATCTACGGAAGAGGATGACATTTTGGGGAAGAACATCAAGAAGCTGCAGCATGATGCTAGAATGGATGAGGCGTGCTACGAAGCAAATACGAATATAGACAAAATGGATGATACGATAATGGAAGATCCATACCACAAAGAGGATAGACCAACCCAGGAGCGTGGTGAGAAAGATGTCAAGCCTCCTATTAAAACTCAAATCTCATATAAGTGAAGCTAACAGGTGAAGCGGATGATAGTTTTGATAGGGTGATCTAACCATATTTTTATACACTTTTTCATAGATAATCTAGGGATTTTGGCATATTTTATAGACTAAAATTACATGATTAAACACTAATTTGGAATAAAAACATTTGCATTGAATTAAGTCAAATTAGAGGCAAAAAGGTCTTAAATTGATTATTTATTCATGCAATCATTTCTTTGAGCTTTTGATATTATTTTGTGTTTAATGCTTATAACAGACAAGTTCCAAGATTCGACAATTGGGCTAATCCAAATTAGTGGTCCATGGGAGGAGCTTTATGCCATACGTGCTGCCACTATTCATTGACCCATTTCTTTTATCTCACTTGGGCTGAACCATTCTCAGCAGTTTGGGCTTTGAGAGCTAAGTGGTATTTGCCTCATTCATTGATTCCATTATACCAAACAGCAACGCCACTTTCGTGATTAAAAAGAAGGGATCGCTAGAAGACAAAATAGGGGCCACGATTTCATCATATAATTCCATTAATCAGCATCACAACAGAACGAGATTTTCAGCAGCCGCCAACTGGGAGATTTTGAATCCCACGAGATCCACGCCGTTTGTTAAGGCAGAATGATTCTCATCTTCCATTATCCTTAGATCACGCCGCCTCCAATCTTCCTAGATTCATGCACAAGCATCTGGGAGCCCTCATCTATATATTAACCTCTACACACACTTCTTCCACACTCCAGCTCTTGACCACCATACTCATGCACACTCCCTTCGCCGCCACCATCCATTGATCAACCTCCACACGCGACTCCATTCCTCAGCACCACAGACGACGCACGCAGAGACCAACCACCACCACTGATTCCTCATCCATTCCTTCCACTGAGCACACAGCCACGAGACCCATTCCACTCTCAACCACGCACGCCGCGAGAGGAGAGACGCTAGATCATCCAACCGCCGCCTGGTTCATTTCTCCTTCCACTCGACTTCAGCTCCCTCACTGGTCGCTGCTGAAGACGAGAACGTGAGGG
>JANTPZ010092741.1:0-56037 GCA_025593235.1 Vachellia pachyceras
TTAATTAAAGATACTGTTTGGGATCCCTGTTTTTTGCTTTGGTTCGGTAGAGGTATTGATGTTTAGGGTTTAAATTTTGAACTTTATGATGTTGTAATGTATTTTTATAATTTAGGACTTTAGACTTATGACAAAAAAATTCATTATATTATTTTTTTAAAAAAAATTAAAAAATATATAAAAAAATACGGGCCGGCCCGCCCAACCCACCAACCCACCGGTTATGGGTTGGGTTTGAAAAATCATAACCCATATTAAAATGGGTATTTTGAGCCCGGACCGCCGGGCTCAAAACCCATGACGGGCCGGCCCAAACCTACCGGGCGGCCCGTATTACCACCTCTACTTAAGGTGCAAAAATATTCATTTACTTTTACCAAAAATACATTCAACACCATGTGTTCTTCAAAGGTCGAATACCCATGGATGGTCAAAATGGGAGAGAAAATATCAAGACTGTTAAATATAACCTAACTCTCACTATTAATTATCATATGCTAAAATAGTATGAATCTCATAATAAAAAGTAATATTATATGTAATGATTTTGATATGTTTCAACCAATTTTAAAAGTTTTGGGTATTTTTGTTAAAATGTTATACAGTTATTTAATTTTTTTAAAATAATTACAATTTTTACGTAGTTCTCTATCAATTCTTCCCTATCGATCACTGATATTATTTGCCATGGGCAGGTGTGGTTGAAATTGAAGATGACAAAGTAAATGTAGCTGCTTTCATTGCTAGAGCCACAATCTTTAACTATTTCTCACCTCTTCTCGTCATCGCTTACGTCGCCGTGGTCTTCTTATTTTTCTTCTTTGACTAGCCCTATCATCATTTGGTCTCTAGCTTTTCAAGCCTTATATTCACTATCACATTGATCGATCGCAATCAAGAATTCAAAATCTGGGATTCAGAAAACCAGAGATACAGGCTCTCGTACGTCTGAACTTGATAAAGATGGAATCAAGAGTTGAAGATATTGTGATTGTGGGATTGCAGGCCTTTCAACCTCCTTAGGACTTCACAGGTACGTACCTTCTAAATTCTAATTCTAATTCTAATATCTCTGTGGTGTCTTCACCCTTCGAAATTGCAAATATCACTGGAAGTTTGGGTTTGTGTAATTATATTCTTTATATGTTACTAAAACAATTTGGTAGAGTAATTCTCTCGAACAAAGTTTTGAAAACAATTTTTTAAAGAAGGTTTAAATTATTATTTTGAAAAACATAATAAGAAATACCTATAGAGTGTCACATCATATTTAACATTTCCAAACACAATTTTCCCATTGTTTTCTCTTCTACAGATTTTTTTAATCATTTCTCTCTCTCCATGATGACATATTGTGATAGAAATATATAGGACTCATAAAAAAAGAAGTTGGAGCATTTGTGGGCATTTTCTCATATAAAATAGTAAAGTAATGGGTGAAAGAGTAGTTTAATCTATTAGCTAGTATGATTGTGATTAATGATTTTTTTTACTTTTTATAAAGAGTAATATAACATATGTCCTGATTTTTTTATTTGTCAGAACAAATTTTAATTTTTCTGTTTAGTAGAGTACATAATAACAAAAAAAATTTCAAAAAAACTTTGAAAACATGATTGAAATTAAAAATAATAATAAAAAAGTGTGTAATTTGAAACCTATTTAGATTTGTACACGTTTTAAGAATAAAGTAAAGAATTGAGTAAGTAGTACAATTTTTTTATTTTAATCTTAATATTTGATTATGTAAGCTAGTGTTTTTATTCATTAAAAGTATAAACATGCAGGCTAGGAATCCAAAGTTTGGTTTTAGAATCTTCAAATAATTTGAGGGTTTCCGGATTTGCTATCTCAGTATGGACTAATGCTTGGAAGGCTTTGGATGCTCTTGGTATCGGTAATATCCTTCGTCAACAACACCTGCAACTTCATAGGTAATCATAATCAACATGCTTGTTTGGATTAACTTATTTTTATCTTACTTTAAGAAATTGTATTTCTAAATTGCTTAAATAAATCTTTTTGTGCTGTAGGAACATGATCTCAAGCACCCTATGGCATTGTTTGCCTTAATATTATAAAAAGCATGTTTGCGTAAATCGAGATAAAATTCATCTAAAAACTTTATATCATAAATAACGATAGTAAAGTAGCTTCTAACATTAATCCAAACATACCGTTTACATGTTAGATATGACATCTAATGAATTTGTTTCAAGAACCATGAATGAAGAAGCAGAGCAAACTCCATCAGATTTACACATATTTTTTATGTGATTAATGTTTCCCCTACAATCTCTGCAAGCATCTCTGTTTTGCTGGTAATGACTAAGAGGTTGAAACTAAAAAATTTGGTGTTGGCGTGCAGAAATATCACCACATCTTTGATTACCGGACAACAAACATCATCAACCGCTCTCACCAATGTCACGGGAAAACAGTAAGTGCAATATGCAATTAAAGCCTCTATAATTGGGCTATTGATAGTCCAATTAGTGATTAATAGTAAGTGCAATATGCAAAAATTAATAGTCATCGATAAATTTCTCGCTAATTCGTTATTTAGAGAGGAATGGGTCGTTATTAATTTTCCTCACTAATATATGATTTTCTAGTAGTGTTATAATCACTTGATAATCATGGCTATATTTATTAACAAACATATAAATACACACATAAAGACATAAATACAAAAGAAGAGCGATACATAACACTCCCTTATGTTTAAAATATAAGGTGAAAAATTGTGTAAGGTATAATTTCTTATATAAGGTGAAGTCTAGACATATCTTGTCATTTAATATTTTTTTTCAATTTTATCTCTAATTAATTATTTGTTTGTCTCATTTTTTTCGCTCATCCATTCTCTCTCATTTCTTTTTTACTAGTTCCAAATAAGTTGCATTTTTTACATATTTTCTGTCTGTGACCAATTTTTATCCACTTTCCAAATGAGGTATTTTATTTATTTTCACCTTATATTCTACCAGAGGGAGTAGTAAATTTACCGTAATTCTCTAGAATTTCATGTTTTTAAAAATTACATATGTACTCTTTGCACAATGAATGTACATGGAGTTGTTCAAATGATATATAAGTCCTATCGGTTTGCATTTCCACAACCTGCTCATTTTCAAACATGTTACAAGAGTGTTCATAACATATTACGTGGAAATTTATCTCAATCTTAAAGACTTGAGTTTGATATTATATATATATATATATAACTCGATCATTAGGATGACCTGCACATGAGATTTGAGTTTTTAAACAAGAGTACCAATATCAATATGTGTCATATTTATTCACTACAAAAAAAGGTTGCATTAGTAGCAGTTATTTTATGTATTTATATATAACCGCTACAATGACATGTTGTAGCAGTTAGAGAAATCGCTGCAAAATACACCGTGACAAACGATTTAGCAGCGGTTAAAAAGAACCGTGACGCATATAGAATAAATCGATATTAAATTTGCAGTAGTTATAAAATAGCTGCTACTAACCTAGCCAAACGCGACAGTGCAACATAACGTTTGTAGCGGTTTGAAAATCGCTACTAATTAAAAAAGTAATTCCCACCCAAAAAATTTACGAAAATTTTCACTCTAGACATTTGCAGCGGTTTCATAACCGCTATTAATTAACATAGTAATTTCTGTCCAAATTTCGTGAGTGAAAAAATTCTTGCCAAAATTTTTGTAGCAGTTTCTTCAACCGCTACTGATTAGAAATAGTTTGTGGGTCTTGTATATGTAGCGGTTGTGAACCGCTACTAAAAGTCATTTAATGGACAAAAAATAAAAAAGGTACGTGTTTAAAATTTTGTAAACAGTTGTAGCGGTTATAGAACCGCTACTAAGTAATATGAAATTTTTAAAAAATTAAAAAAGTTCAAAAAAAGATTTGTAATTAATATCAAGAATAAGCTACAACAATTAAAATAAGGATAAACCAAAATAAAAATATTTTAAATAATGTATAAATTATATTGAGTAAAAAACCTTATATAAAAAAATTATACTAAAAGAAAAAAATTAAACACAAATAAAAATGAATAGTGAAATTAGACATAAAGGAAAAACTAAAAGAATAAAAAAACCAAAATATTAAAAAGATTAATAGAATAAAGATAGGATTAAACTAAAGAAAAATTAACCAAACAAAAAACTATAGCAAAAGTAAACCAAAATATTAAAAAGAATAATAAAATTAAAACAAAATTACACTAAAGGAAAATTAACCAAGCAAAATACTAAACCAGGAGAAGAGAAGCTAAACCAGGAGAAGACAATCAGACAACATGCCAACGTTACAAAGCCGGAGATTACAAACGTTTGGGGATAGGGAAGGGTATTTATAGGCTCTTCTGCGTGTATTAGTAACGGTTTAGGTCACGTAATTTTGCAGCGGTTTGCTTTAGCACGCCACGCAATTTTGCAACAATTTATAGTGGCAGCGGTTGTGTCTGCAGCGTTTTAGGTGATGGCTTTTGGAACGGTTTTTGCAAATTTGCAGCGGTTCAAAATTGCTGCAAATACATTCGACATTAAAAAAAATTACACATCTGATTTATTTATTCATCTTCATCAGTTCTAACAAGGGGTAAATCTTCATCTCCTTCAGGTAAGAAGTTTTGAAAATAAGTATGCTGGAATGGCTCCGCCTCATGTTTCAACTGTTCATCACTATCACCCATATCATAAATATCATAAACTTGGATTATTTGCAACAATGCAGGAGTACACTCTCTCAAGACATCACCAATTTCTCCATGATATACCCAGATTTTGTAACTTTGAGGGAACGACTTAACTATCAAGTGTTCCCTAACAACATCTTCAACATGTCATTTTTTGAAATTACATTTAGAGTAGGGACATGAAATCTTACCATGAATTTTGCCATGTCTATCAGCAAAATCCAAGAAACTGTTTAATCCGACCAAATATCGAGCGGACTTGCAAGGAAACCTGATACATGACTTATTCATCACAAAAACTTCACATAAACTTGAGCGCAATACCACCAAGAATAAGAAAGTGTGATAGAGACATAAATTAGAGAAAGAATGGAGAATTTGGCATGAAATATGAGTTTGGAAGGCTTAACTTATTGTTCATCAACGGGTTTGAAAACGTTATAAAATGCATGACAGTTGAACTTTATAGCGGTTTAAAACCATTGCAAATCGGTTGACCGTTGGACATTGTAGCGATTCCTTAACCGCTACAAAAAAAAAAGAGCAAACTTTTTGAATTTCAAATTTGCAGTGATTTTTTTAACTGTTGCAAAATAGAACAACAAACGCTACTAATATATTAATAATTATGATTAATAATTCATTTTATTCATAATTAATAATAATTATTCAAAAATTAAATTTAAGTGAAGTGAATCAAATTTTAGAACAAATCATTTAATTTTTGAATTAAAATTTATTTAACTTTAATTTATAAAATTATTTGTTAATTAAATATTTATTTTATTTAAAATTAATTATAAATTATACTATTAATGAAATCTAAAATTTCAATTAAATAAAGTTCAATAAGAAGATAAAATTTTAAATAAATAAACAAAAAATGTATCAAAAATACAAAAAAATGAATATAAAAATCAACTGTCCGCTGAGGAGATGGGGATTCTCGGGATGGGCAGCGGACTGGGGAGCTAGGGGTGGTGAAGGTACTGGGGTAGGGGCCATGTCCGGTAATGGAGGTAGCTCAGGTGGAGCAGGGCCAGGAAAGGCAGCTTGAAATGCCATCTGCAACATGACATTCGCAGCCTGCCTCCACACCTCCATCTGCGACTACATCTCAGACCGCATTCGGGTCTCTGCCTCCTTCACTCGCGACCTGACCTACTACTGCAACTACGCCTGCATCTCAGCCTGCAAGTCGTCTCTATCTGCCTCTAATCACCGAGGTCTAGATGTAGTCACCTGAGATGCAGCAGCAAAGGAGGAAGTCCCAACCTCATATCCTCAACCCCTATAGATAATGGTTCGGGTTGCCCTAAATCTGAACCCTGGGAGTCGGCCGGGGTGCCTATCACACCCCTCTTAGTGAGGCAGTAGGGCCTACAGCTAACCCCTGAACTCCCTCAGCTCAGCATCTATACGCTGAATACAACCCTATACTCAAAAAATAATTAAATCACAATAATAAAAATTAAAAATAACTAATGTAAAAAATTAATTACAAATTAAATTGTTTACAAATTAAATATGCAATTTAAAAATTAATTATCAAATAACTAAATAATTATAAAGTTACTAATTTCAAAATTAATTATATAATATAACAATTAATATAAAAATTTCTAAATATTTATCAAAATTACAAAATAATTACAAAATTATTAATTTAAAAATTAATTATACAATTTAAATATTTATCGAAATTAAAAAATAGTTACAATTCATTATGAAATCACTAATTAATTATAAAATTATTAAATAACTATAAAAAACTATAGATTTAAAAATTAATTATAAATTTAAAAATACTTACAATGATCTCCTCTGTCTCTTGCATCAAGGGCCACAAACATCTTCCCATAAGTCGCTCTCCGTCCCTCCCTCTATGCCGCCTCATCCAACTCTAAGTACGTGACGGAGAATGGCTTTGATCCTGCAATATGGTGGATCGTTTGCCGGGACCAGCTCCGCATAGCCCTCCTCGACACGGCCTGTTGCTCCAATGACCTCCTGACCCGGACAAATCTGGCCCAGTCCGCACCCATTGACTGTATCAGAGACATCCGCCTCCAGCTCCTGGATCATCCTCATCCCATTCCGCTCCTTCTAGTGGTACAGGCGACTCCGCCTGTTCTTCCACCCTTTCCCATCTTTGAGATGATGAAATCCTTGTGCGTATCTCGTACAATAAAAATTTGCCCTGTAACAGATTTCAAAATAAAAGTTAGTAAACTATTTATTAATAAAAAATAATTACAACATTTAAATAATTTAAAGTTTACCTTCACTTTCTCCCATACAACGTTCTTCAGACTCTGCTAGATCCTCTTCCAGGTCTCAGCGCTGATGTCGAACTACAGGAAGTTCCCACCCTGCTTAGTCAGGTAGCAGTTGAAGAGCTGACCGCCCTGTTTTAGATAAACCGTTACAAATTAGTAGCGATTCTGATTAAAATTGCTAACATAAACGCTGTAAACTTAGCACACATACTGGAAAATGACGCTATTTAGTAGCGGTTTGTCTAAACCGCTGCTAATTTAGAGACTCTTCGTGTTTGCAGCGGTTATTTTGTTTTTTTTTTTGCAAAAATTGCTACAAATGGTGATGCAAATCAATAGCAGTTTTAAGAACCGCTACCGTAACCGCTGCCACTGACAACCTTTCTGTGACACACCTTAACTAACACTTTTAGATTCATTTT
The DNA here is from genome assembly GCA_025593235.1 of Vachellia pachyceras. Taxonomy (NCBI): domain Eukaryota; kingdom Viridiplantae; phylum Streptophyta; class Magnoliopsida; order Fabales; family Fabaceae; genus Vachellia; species Vachellia pachyceras. The sequence goes on from JANTPZ010092741.1 coordinate 7,404, forward strand.
ATATCAATATGGAACCACTTTTGGGCCTTGAATAGCTTAAAAAGCCAAAAGAATTAAATTGTGAAATTTTCCTTCTTTATGGTTACTATTCACAGGATTTTAGCCCAACTTTAAAAATTCATAACTAATTCTAGAAAAATCAAAATTTCATGGTTCCAATTTCTATTTGAAGCTTATAAGGTCCCAATCAATACAGTTTATTGTGTGAAAAACTACTGTTCATTGGGTAATTTTTCATTTTTGCAGGATTTTCTTCAAACTTTGGAAAATCATATCTTCTCGTACAAAACTCCAAATCCTGTGTGTTTTAGCTCGTTTTAAAGCTTGTCATGTGAACTATTTTTCTAGAAAATGTTATCTCATTTGGAGTTCATTTGTCCTATTTCATGTCAGCCCAAAGTTAGGGTTTTGATCAACTTTGCAACCACTTTTATGAAAAATTTCCATTTCTTTTCTTCCCCTTTTGGCATGCTTCTTCACCTCTTTTACTCATGATTAGCCTACATTTATAGGCATATAAAGCATGCATCCACACTATTTTCACTAGCATTCATGTTGAGGTTTGATTTACAAAAGCACATGATAAATCACATAAAATTCTACATTAATTTATAAAATCAAAATACCAACATAAGGGCATCATAAACTTGCTTTAAGCATCAAGAACTTTTACCTTACCCTTGTTGGAGCCTCCACCTAAAATGGTTAGTGGAAAAGAATGAGATTTCAAAGAAATCCCAATAGCAAGACTTACTAATACATTTTTAAGATTGCATCAGATCCTTTTACAAACAAGTGTGAAACTTTAAATTATAAAATGTGCAACAAAACATATTCATGCATATGGCCATAATTATACTCTTGCACATATTCACACTTTCATCACATAACAAGTCATGCATAAATTTTAAAACATCTTCACAATAAATAGTTAATGTTAGCAAGTTTTGCTACCTTCACTACTACAAAAAGTACTTTTACGCCCTATTTTAACTCAATTGGGGCCCTTTCTCAGGGGGCATGTATGTGAGGGGAGTAGAAAGTTAGGGCCTACGGCACCCTATATCAAAAAGGCGCTATATGTATCCTACAGCGCCCAATATTCAAATATAGGGCGCCGTAGGATAGACCTACGACGCCCTATCTTCAAATATAGGGCGCCATAAACTATGCTGTAAGGACCCTACGGCGCCCTATATTTAAATATAGGGAGCCGTAGGTCTAAATATTTTTTTTTCAAAAGTGCACCAGCCATTGTGCTGTGAGATAGGAATAGACGAAGGTGTTGAAATGACAGAGATAGGAATCAGCGACAATGCCATGAAAGCTAGAAAGCAGGGCCCAAAAAACAACATTAGCACAAAATATTTTCGTATCGAAACACAAACAAGATCATACTAATCCCACAAACAATTCAGTGTGAACAACCAATAACCATAGCAGTCAACTAGAAATAAAACTAGATCTAATGAGGCAACGTTGCGGTCGTGGCGAGCACGGAGAAGTAAGAAAAAAAATACTCCAGGCAATGTTTTAGCAAATCTTAAGTTTGGCTTAAAAAAACATAATAAGAAAATGTAAACTCAAACCCAGCACATTCTCCAAGCAAAAAAAGAATACTCCAGGCAGTGTTGGGTAAAGCAAGGATTACTAGGCAAATAGTAAAAGTAATAAAAGGAGGAAGAAAAACGAAGGGTAGGAATCAAAAATTGAAGAATGGCCAATACCTCGCAGCCTCAAAACATAAAAAGGCATCGGATTTCTTGCAAACTATACTTTCACCCTTCTGAACCATTTCAGATCTACGACGTCCTGCTCTCTCTGATCTGCTTCTCTTCGAAAAAATCTTTTCGGATCCATTATGGATTTCATGAAGGTCTTCGATCAAACTGTCCGAGAAAGAGAGAGGTGAATCTGAAGGTGCTCAAAGTTCCTGAAACCCAGCTTAGGATATGTGAGAGAGCGATGCCAAGAGGCAAGGGTCTGTGAGAGCGCGCTACGTTCAGGGATTATCTGTTCAGGGATTATCATAAACTCCTCCCTTAGGCGTGTGAGCCATTTGGCTCAGTCTTTCTCCGCCATCTTCCTCAACTGGTTCTATGTTTCCTGTGGAAGGAAGATGATGTGAGGTTCCTGGGAAACAAACAGCGAAAAGTAGACCAGCTTCTGGAAGGGAAATAGAGGAGATTAAGAACCGGGAAGACTTAAAGCTACGAAACGGAGTAGGCGAGGGTCTCTTTGTGTGTGTGAGGCTTTGAAATAAATTAAGGCGCTTTTGGCACCCTACATACTACAAAGGGCGCCAAAAGTTCTATACACGATATAGGGTGTTAAAAGTGTAGTGTTTAGGCGCCCTATATCCACATGGAGTGCCTAAAGGCATCTTTAGGCGCCCTATATTGGAGATAGGGCATCTAAAACCTTGCTATAATTTCAAAAATGCCACCGCCTTTATTTTTTACTCCCTTTTTTGATAAAAGGACGCAAATTTCAGTAGTAAAAATTATATTCTGTAGTAGTGCTTAACTCCTTAATTTTTCTTGATTTCTAAAGCTTCCTTGATGACTCTTTCCAATAGACTCCTTGAGTTCTTAACTTCCTAAGCAACATTTAAGAGTATAATCATCATTCTCATGTCATAAACTAGTCAAGAGAATGACCAAAAACGCAATATAACTTCCTTTGCTCTTTTAAAGAATTCTAGAGCTTGGAAACTTGTCTTAATGATTTCTAATGTTTCCCAAAATCTGTGCTCACTTTTACCCTACACAAAATCTCATTTTAAGGCTATTATAAGCATTAAAATCATCAAAATCCAGCTTCTTCCCCACCATCACAGATATGGACAAAAATCTTCCAACAAGCACAACAAAGTTATTTTTTTCAAGACTTCAACATATATAATCACATATTCTTGATCCAAAATTACTTTTCTTGTGTTGTTTAGCTAAAACACAACTCTCCTACCTCAAATAAAAATTTGGACTGCATTTTCCTCAAGGTTTTGCCATTCCAAAAATTTACAAAACAACCAAATAACCACATCTCATACATCAAATTACTCCATTTCATGCAAGGAGTCTTTTGCACATGATTATTGGCTCTAAATCTCTCTCTTTCTCACTTTTGCTATCAAGAGCACTAAGCTTCAATCTTGCCAAAGAGAGGTTAAATCAAAAATCCAAGACAATAATTAGGTAGAAGAGATCCCAAGGATCAAGTTGAAGGGTAAGTTCTCTTAACTTGATTGTTCTTCAAGCTCTTCCTTCCTTCTTTGATCTCTAATGGCATCACAAGCTCTTCTTTCTTGGGGGTGAATTTCTGTGGAAAAATGCCAAGGGAAGGGAATGGATTTTGGTTATCAAATCCCTCACAATTGAATGGATGGTGAGGATTTAATCTTGCCTTTAAATCTTGATCTTAAGGCTATGAATTCACCACCACACATGCCACTAACCTCATTCTCATTGGTGGCATTTAATGAAGGAAACTTGGAGGTTAAGACATGGTTACTCTAACCAAACCAAATGTCATTCAGTTACCTCATCTAGTTACAACTTCTAACTGTAAACGTAATTTTTATTTCGGTATATTTTCTCTACTTTTCTGGAGATGTTTTCTTCCTCTTTTAATCTACATATTTTTCTCATTAATGTGGCGAAATTCTTATCCTAGAAATACCCTTGGAACTTGTCCAAAATCAACAGGGTTATTCTACCCTGTCAAAAACCCCTGAAAACATGCGAGGGCAAAATATTTTTTGGGCATTAAAAATTACTATACTTCTTATTGATACTCTAACACTTTTTATTTTCCCAAATTACCCTCCAGATTGTCTGAAATTAATTTTTAAAGAAAATTATATTTTCAGGATTTTTGGATCTTTTTTCCTTTCAATCTGGGAATTTGTCTTTATCATATACCGGGTAATAATTTTGTAAAATACCACGAATTTCACTCTATTTTTCTATGATCTGAAATCAACAAATTTGGGTCTCCTGATACCTCAAATAATTATTTTCCAATTTCTGTCCTTCAAAATTTTATAGACAGAAATCTAAGTTGTAACTCGCAGTTTCAAGACCCACAACAGTGATCAGCGAGTTCTGCTCTATCTATTGGGCATCTGTGAATTTTTTTTCAATGGTTGACTTTTTGACATTGACTTTGTCAAATGACTAAAATGCCCTCCCACTTTCTCCTATTTACCAAATTACCCTTACCTTTTCTATTCTTTCATAATTCTAAGATTGCCCTTGACTTTTATGCTCTTAATCTTTTTTATTAATGACATTTGGGTCATTCCCAGGGGTCACCCATCTTGTCATTACTTCAGGGCAAACATGTTTACCTGTGAAGTTCTTATAAAAATTCATCAAATAAGCCAACTCTAACTTTGATCTTTTCGGCCCATTGACATATACTTTTTCCGTACTTTCAACCTGTGAGTCTTATTTTATTTCATTACTACCAGTTTAACCTTTATTTCAGATTACAAAAATACACAAATATTACACTTTTGTTTCTGCAATGGTCGGCCTTTATTGAAACTGCTGCAAATTCGCAACATAACTGCTACAATTTTTTGCTTCGTTTTTGTAGCATTTTTAACCGCTACTAAATTTTCAACCGCTGCAAATTTATTTTTGCAACGGTCGGCCTTTAGTAGTGCTTTGACCTAAAACCGCTAAAAATTTTATGATTTCATCACAATTTTGATAACCGCTACTATTGAACCGTTGCTAAATACTCTTTTTTTGGTAGTGATTACACGTTATTCTAAAGGACGGTGAAGCAAATGCTTAATTAGTTGACAACAAGAAAAATTTAATTACAATTTACAAGAGAAAGAGAGTTCATAATTGAGGTTTAAACTAACTTCACTATTTCATGTTTACTCATATTCAATGTTGGTTCTCCTAGTTGGTTTAGAATATTTGATCTTGGTATAGTAATCAAGGATTCTAGATCCTCTGCATCTATGAAATAAATAGACCATATGAATGTGGGAAAAAACTGAGAATAATTGGCAAGTAGATATATATCTATAAAGAGTACCTAATACACATGAACTAATTTGTGTCACATTCTTTCTCAAATGCATCGTGTATTGCCCAGTTACGATCCGAATCAGATTACTGACATAACTTGTAAGTGGTGCAGTGGGGCCCATGAAGTTCGTTGTATGAGACGGCAGTTACTTTTGGAAGCCCTTGCCAATGAGCTTCCTAGTGGTACCATCAGGTTCTCTTCAAAGGTGGTAGCTATTGAAGAATCTGGCTTCACTAAACTTGTTCATCTTGCTGATGGAACTGTTATCAAAACTAAGGTATAACACAACGTTCATTAACGATATGTTGGATCAAACAAGGCCTTAAACCTCAAACAATAATATCATTGTTCATGAGTGAGAGCAGGTATTGATTGGGTGTGATGGAGTTAACTCAGTTGTAGCAAAGTGGCTTGGCTTGAACAAGGTTGCCTTCTCAGGCAGATATGCAATTAGGGGGTGCATTGCATTTGAGAGTAGTCACAAGCTTGAACCTATGTTCATGCAGTTTTTTGGAAAAGGTTATAGAAACGGTGTTCTTCCCTGTGATGACAAGACAATTTATTGGTTCTTTACTTGGACCCCCACTGAACAAGGTGAATCCTTTGTAACTCATATAATATACAATTATTATTATTCCTTAATTTCAAGATTTTATAAAGTTTTATTGCCTTTTGTGCTGTAACTAATTATTAAGGAAAATGGTTAAGTTAGTTAACTGTAATAAAAGTTTGTTGCTTTTCCTAAAATACTATTTTTAATCATGCTTATTGAAACTACCCTTAATATATAATTCCCTTATTATGCCCACTTAATAGCCATATTTTGGAGTGAATATTATAGATTTGAGATACATAACGGATTGATATCTTATATTTGAAATCAAAGTAAACCCCTTATCTAACTCTTATAATTACATAGAAGGTATTATTTCAAGTTAGTATACAAGATTCCAAGAAATAAAACAATATAAATACCACGTTGAACCATTTTAGCATCCAAGATTACCTATGCACATATGATTTATTCTGCAATTCATCCATTACTGCATTAAGATAAGCAAGCTAAGCTTTGCATTTTGACTAGCTGAATTACTGGGCAGTAATCTCCTATGAAACGCTCTATATATTATTATGATTTTCTTCGAAGTCATCTTATCTGCGTAACATTTCAGTCTATATGCTAAACACTTGTTAAGCTTATGTTAATAAATGCAAATGCAATACATGCGCATCCACTTGACTTTCCTTGCAGAAAAGAAGCTAGTAGAGAACCAAGCAAAAATGAAGCAATTTGTGTTAGAGAAGCTAGTGAATATGCCAAGTGATTTTAGAGCATTAATAGAGAACACTGATTTGGATAATTTATTTTCATCTCCATTGAGATATAGACATCCTTGGGATCTAGTGTTGGGAAATATCAATAAAGGCAATGTGTGCGTTGCTGGAGATGCATTCCACCCAATGACCCCCGATCTTGCCCAAGGTGGGTGTTGTGCTTTAGAAGATGGGGTTATTTTAGCTCGGTGTCTCGGCAAGGTCTTTGGAACAAAATCAGGTGGAGATATCAGAACCAAGAATGGAGAAGAAGAGGAAGAGGAACAATATAACAGGATCAAGGCCAGCTTGCAGGAATATGCTAATGAGAGACGATGGAGAACCATGAATATCATCTTTGGAGCTTATGTGATGGGCATAATTCAGCAGGGTAATTCCAAATTGGTCTCTTTCTTCAGAGACAAACTTTTGGCTGCATTCTTATCTGGTATTATGTTAAAGGTAGCTGATTTTGATTGTGAAAAGCTGGGCAGCTCTCAGATGGAGTAATTTAAATCCTATAAAGTTGATGATATATTGCTGAGTTGACACAATGTACTACTTCCTCTGATCCTAAATACAAGACATCATTTATAGTTTCATTATAAACGGGATTTTATCCTTAGGACCAAAGGTTGTAAAATTATAAGTTCACTATATTTATGCATGCAAAACAGAATCTATATTGAACTGATAGCATTGATACTTTGTGTTCGTCTTCACCAATCCACATATTGTTTTCGTGTGGACAATTTTTTTTTTTTTGTAGAACTTCGCAATTATTAATGGAACCAGCAACAATGGTGTTTAATGGTCATCGATAAGCTTGCTTACCATTTAGGCATAATTAATAAAACATTTTTAATATCCTTTAGTGTTGAAGGTTGCATTTAACATAATGAAAGATAATATTAACGCTTAACAAAAGGATAATTAGCAGAGCCTAGTGAAAGCTCAACCAAGGCAATACTTGAAGCTATTTAAAGTATAACAAAAGCATATAAACAACTATTGACACATAATTAAAGCATTATTTTCTTTTTAGTAAAAACTATTTTTTTACATGTTAATCCTTAATCCTTCGCTTACAAACATTGATATACAGTTCATAGTATTTTCCGATTTTCTTTACATTTGCAAATACTTGAGCTGTTTTATTCCCTCCAATAAAAATGGCTTTATATTATGTGCCTACCACTGGGTGATGCAGTCAGCAAAGGCTACATCGGCGAAGAGGCGAAAATAGATGGAAAGCCAATTGGAATTTAACCCAAAAAAAAAAAACGGAAGGATGATTAATAAAAGGAACATAGAGATTGCAAAGATTCAAATTTTCAGGTGTATATCTTGAAAAAATATTTGATAACCTGAAAATAATCTTCAGGTGTATATCTTGAAAAATATTTGCAGATTCCTAAAACAAACCACAGCCCTTGAATACAATGGTTTTGATATCTTTGCACTAATTTTAATTGTTTTGGGTATATTTGTTAAGTGCAATTTAGTATTTTTAATTTAATATTTTTTATTTTTTCTCACTAAATAATTACAACTTTTAATGTCCTTGCGGATGAATATCATTTCTTCCCTGTCCATCACTGTAATTCTCCTGTGATATTATTTGCCATGGGTGTAATTAAAAATGATAAAAAAAAGTGTGTAATTTGAAACCTATTCATTATATTCGAGATTTGTACAAGTTTTAAGAATTAAGAAGAAACTTGAGTAAATGCATATTTTTATTTTAATTTTAATATTTGAATTATGTAAGCTAGTACGTAGTTTTATTCATAAAAATTATAAACATGCAGGCTAGGAGTCCGAAGTTTGGTTTTGTTCTCTCAATATGGAGTAATTGCTTGGAAGGCTTTGGATGCTCTTGACATTGGCAACATCCTTCGTCAACACCACTTACAGATTCAAGGGTAATTGTAATCTAGCAATACTTGTTTGGATTAGTTTATTTTACGGATTTTTTCCCATATTGCTTAAAAAGAGTGTGTTTGGGCTGTAGGAACCTAATCATAAACACTATATGACCTTGTCTTCCTTAGTGTTGCAAAAACACGATCACGCAAATTGATACGAAACTCCTCCCACGTACTTATTTTGTAAATCGTAAATCATATTGAAAAAGTAGTTTATATCGTTAATCTAAACAAACCCTATACATATTAGATATGTCATGGAATGTATCTGTTTCAAGAACCACCAATTCAGAAACAAAGCAACCTCCATTAGATTTATACATATTTTTATGATTAACGGTTCCCCACAATCTCTTCAAGCACCTCTATTTTAGTGGCAATGATTAAGAGGTTGAAACTAAACATTTTGGGGATTGGTGTGTAGAAATATCACTACGTTGATTACCGGACAACAAACATCGTCAACCACTCTCGCCAATGCCATGGGAAAATAGCAAGTGCAATATGTAATTGAAGTAAGTGTAATATGTAGACTCTACATATAATCACTTTATAATCATGACTTTTTTTAACAAATATATATATATATATATATATATATCTGTGTGTAAACACAAATACATATAAATACAAAAGCAAAGTGAGATATAACACTCCCTTCGATTCAAAATATAATATGAAAAATTGTGAAGGGGTCTAATATTTTATATAAGTTGAATTTTGAACTTATCTCGTCATTTCATAATTTTTTTCCAATTTTATCTTTGATTAATTATATGTCTATTTTGTCTCTTTTTCTCACCCATTCTTTCTAATTTCTTTTTCCTTTTATTCTCTCTCCCGCACACCTTATCCATAAATAATGGTATTTTAGAAAAATAAGTTGCATTTTTTTTTACATATTTACTATCTTTAACAGATTTTAATCACATTTTCAAATAATGTAATTTAGTTATTTTCACTTTTTATTTCACCGAGCGAGTAGTAAATTTACCTTCGTCCTCCAGAATTTCATGCTTTTGAAAATTATGTACCCTTTGTACACTGACTGCATAGGTGGTTGTTTAAATGACATATAAATTAGCATCATCTGCACAATCTGCACATCTTCAACCATGTTACGTGATGGTTTGGAACATATTACATGGAAATTTATGTCAATCTTAAAGACTTGCGTTTGATGACTCATGCATGCATGTGTATATATATAACCTACTCATTAGCATGAACTACACATGAGATATGAAATTTTAAACAACAGTGCCAATACGAATACCTGTCATATTTATTACAACTTATTTCTTTTTGCCCATATTTATTACAAATTATTTTGAAGTACATGGCTGAGGTTGGTGAATCCCATGCTCAGTTGACAAAGAAAATTTCATTACAAGTACCAGAGAGTTCATATTTTCTCATATTCAAAGTTGGTTCTCCTAGTACGTTTAGAATATCTGATCTTGCTATAATAATGAAGGGTTCTAGATCCTTTGTATCGAACAAATAAATGGGCCATATGAATATGAAAAAGTTGAGAATAAGTGACAAGTGGGTATATGTGTGTGTAGAGAGAAAGAGAGAGAATACCTAATACATATCCACTAATTTGCGTCACATTCTTTCTTAAACGCATCAGATATTGCCCACTCAGTATCAAAATCAGATTATTGACAGAACTTTTACGTGGTGCAGCGGGGCCATGAAGGTCGTTGTGTCGAATGGCAGATAAGAAAGCAAATGATCACAGAAGAAAAAGTGGCAGAGAGGAAAGTGAAAGGGGGAAGGGGTATTTACAGGGTTTCCAGCTTAAAGTAGCAGCGGTTGAGGTCACAGTATTTTGTAGCGGTTTAGATCACTATATTTTGCAGTGTTTTACATAGCAGAGGTTTATTTTGCAGCGTTTAGGTAACATGTTTTGCAATGGTTATATACATTGGCAGCGGTTTTAAACTACAAAGACATGATATATGAAAAAATAAAATTAAATATATTATGTACCTGATTTATTTATTTATCTTCATCAACTCTGACAAGGGGTAAATCTTCATCTCCTTCAGAAACAAGTTTTGAAAATCAGTATGATGGAAGGGCTCCACGTCATGTGTCAACTGTTCACTATCACCCATGTCATAAATATATCTAGCTTAAGATGAACAACCATACGCTAATCTTTATGCTTATGATCTTCAGCGTAATAAATTTGTTGTGCCTCTAATGCTAGAATATACGACTGATCGTCTTAAGAGTCTCATATGTGAATGAGTCTTGAGAAATTCACAGATGTGATGTCCATCTCATCAGTAGTTATTCCATGAGGAATTGTCGTATTTTCCTAGGAACATTTGAATAGCGTGACGGTTAATTGACCCTAATAATTCAGTTCGATGATATCAACCAGTTTTCCGTAATAGGGGACACCTCCGAAACGTATGTCACTGACGCTCGCATAACTTCTTGTACTGAAGGTCCCAAAAACCTTGGAATTTTGAGTGAGATAACCTTGATCATGTGAAACTGTGAAGAACTTGAACACATTAACGTTGTATGCAGTTAACCTTCTCGCATACTGGAGCGAGCCAATGGCAAGACTTGTTAAATCAACTAGGTGGGGTTGTTGTAATTGCGTATTCGATGTGCAAACCAACTTGGGAATTTTCTATGCACCCTTCTATCAACCTCAACGGACGTCTGTGCCCTAATACGTAGTTGACGCTTGACATAACTTATGAACTGTTTGTCATGATTAAACATATATTATATGAGTTGGTAAACATACGTTAAATTAATAAGATAATAAGTTGGTACTAATACTCATTGAATGAAATTATCAGCTTGACTGCATTTGATGAGGAGTGAGGTTGTGTGCCTATAGCATCTCATGAGGAGTGAGGTTGAAATATTAATGTCCTTCAATTGGTCTCCCAACTGTTTAATCTTACCATTAGGACAAGGACAAGAAATTACTGGTTTTTTTGAAATTAAATTTAGGACAAGGACAGGAAATCTTACCATTAATCTTGCCATGTATATCAACAAAATCCAAAAAACTGTTTAATATGGCCAAATATCGAGCAAACGTGCGAGGAAACATGATCCATAACTTATCCATCAGAAGTGCTTCACATACACTTGATCGCAATATTACTGAGATTAAGAAGTGTGATCAGAGCAAGAAATGAGAATTTGGAAGTTTCTGAGCTAAGAAGGCTTAAATTGGAATTTGTCAACGGACACAAATTTGTTGCGATTTTAAAGCATTGTAAAAATGCTACAAAACGCATGACCATTGACATTTGCAGCTATTTAAGACCACTACAAAATTTTGTCCTTTAGAATTTTATATCGGTTCTAAACCGCTGCTAGATGAAAACCATATGCGCGAAACTTATTTTGAATTTCAAAACTGTTGCTGAACTCGTGGGATTTTATTTTGAATTTCAAATTAAACAAATAACCGCTACTAACGTTATTATAATTAATGTAATTGAATTCATAATATTATTTATAATTTAAATTTAGTTAAATTACTTTTAATTATTATTAAATTAAATTTATAATATTATTTGTAATTTAAATTAAATTTAATTGAATTAGATTATTAAATTTAATTAATAATAATTATTTTCAATATAATTTATATTATTTATTTTAATTGAATTAATAAATGAAATTTAGATTATAAAAAGTTAACAATTTCAATTAAAAATGTTAAATAAATATGTGAGAAATGTATGAAAAAATACAAAACTAAATAAATACAAAAAATGTTTAAAAAAATACATATAGTAAATAAATACAAAAATAAAAGTCAACCAACGGATGGTGGGAGATGGGGATGGTCATATGGATCGTGGGGATGTGGGGGGCTTGGGGCAGTAGAGGAGCTAGGGGCTAGGGGCTAAGGTCGGCATCGAAGGTAGCTGTAGTGGAGAAGCACCAAGATAGGTAGCATGAAATGCCATCTGCAATATGGCATTCACAGCCTACCTCCACATCTCCATCTTCACCTACATCTCAGTCTGCACTCGGGCCTCTACCTCTTGCACCCGCAACTCCATCTATGCGTCAACCCCCTGTTGCATCTGCACCTCGATCTTAGCACGCAGCGACTCTCCATCCACATGTGAGGTCCAGATGTGGTCACTTGGAACGTAGAAGCAGAGGATGAAGTCCCAACCTCATATCCTCTGCCTCTGTAGATAACAGTTTGGGTCGACCTAAACCCAAACTCTGGGAGTCACCCAAGGTGCCTATCATATCCCTCCATGGCACCCTCAGTAAGGCAGTGGGGTATACTGTTGACCCTTGGGACTCCCTTAGTTTAGCATTAATACGCTGAATACTACCCTGTACTCAAAAAATTATTTAGTAAAAATTATTATGATTTAAAAAATTAATAATTTAAAAATTGATTATAAAATTTAAATTAATCAAAATGATTTACTCGTTCTCCTGCATCAAGTGAGGCCCATCATTGTATCTATGAGTCCTACAAACATATCCTCGTAAGTCACCCTTCGTCCTCCCTCTATGCTGCCTCATCCAACTCGGAGTAGATGAAGGAGAACGGCTCCGATCATGCCGTATGGTGGATTGTCTGCAAGGCCCGGCTCCGCAGAACTCTCCTCAACATGGCTATTTGCTCCGGTGACTTCCTAAACTAGACAAACTTAGCCCACTGTGTCAGGGACGTCCGCCTCCAGCTCTTGGAGCGCCCTCGTCCCATCCCATCTTTCTGGTGGTACATGCGATTTCGCTTACTCTTCCACCCTTTTACCATCTTCAAGATAGAGAAATCTTTGTTCGCACCTCACACAACAAATTTAGCCTGCAACAAATTTCAAAATAAAAGTTAGTAAACTATTTATCAATCAATAATAATTTTATTTACAAAGATATATATAAATTAAATTGTACATTCACTTTCTCCCAGACAGCGTTCTTCAGTCTCTAATATTGCACTTTCTCTCAGACCATCTTCCAGGCCTCAGCGCTAATATTGAACTGCCCGAAGTTCCCACCCTGCTCATCAGGTAGCAGTTGAAGAGCTAACCGCCTTTCTCCTAGGCTACCGGGTGATCTCGTCCCATTGCATCACGACCCTCTACCTACTAGGGAGTTAGGTACATCCTTCAGTGTGAGCTTCTTCGTCACTACCGTCCCTGTCAAATCTAAATATTGAATTCATGCATTAATTGAATAAAATATTTAATCTTTAATAATCAAATAAAATAAATGAATTTAATTGAATAATATTTAAAATTTTGATTACTTACCTTGAATGTCCACTTCAAAACCAGTGGATCGGCCAGCAGAAGGGCGTCAGAATCCCTACTTCTTATTGTCTATTGATATCTTGATCCTCAAACATCTTAGCCTCCTGGACTGAGACGTTGATATCGCTGACCTCGCAATCATCGATGTTCAGCATCACATCACCCTTCTCAGGGATATCTCCTTCCGGGATCATGGGCTCCTTCCCAGGACTACGACCAGGATCTTGATCAACCATGTGAAAAAAATTGATAATTAAAAAAGTATATAAAATGAAAAAATAAAAGTAAAATATTATAAAAATAAAATGAAAAATGAAAAACTTTAAAAAACTAACCTTTGAAATATGAAATTAAAGTATTTAAAAATATTTTAGAAAATCAGAAAGTTATGAAAACTCTTGGATGTGACATTTTCAAAAATCAGAAGTGAAGAAATGAGAAGGGGGTGGGGTTTATGTAGGTGTTACATTAGTAGCGGTTCTCGATTATTAGTAGCGGTTCATGTGAAAACTGCTATCATAACTGTTGCAAACAGAAGGTGCTTAAGCGAAACTCTCATAGTTTAGTAGCCGTTTGTCTAAACCGCTACTAATGTAGAGACATTTCATTTTTGCAACAGTTTTTTTTTCAAAACAACCGGTATAAAATGCGATGCAAAATGTAGTAGGCTTCCTCGGTAACTTGTGAAGTTTAGTAACAGTTTAAAGAACCGCTACTAATGTTATAGCACTAGCAACGTTCCAGTTCTGTAGTGGTTTGTCTATGCATAACCACTACAAAATGTGTTGCACACATTGCAATCGCCCTCAGAAACATGCGCACTTTAGTAGCAGTTTGTAAAACGGCTATAAGTGTCATTGTACCTGACGACACTTCCTTTTAACACGGGTTGTCTTTAAAATAACCGCTGTAAAGTGACAATAAAACTACCACAACATTGGTGCATCGCTCCCGCCAACTCGCGGGAACCAATCTCCATTTTTGTAGCGGTTAGGAACCGCTACTAAATCTGTTCCCTCATTATTGTCACAAATTTTTAGTGTTTTAATAAAGAACTGCTACAAATTGTCTTATTTAGCATTGGTTTTTGCAACCGCTACAATATAGCCGATGCTTATTGTACTTTTTTTGGTAGTGATTTCACCTTGTGACAGCTGATATTAGCCAAGGTGGATGTTTTAGCAGATTATGTGGTAGGTATAGTTCAGCAGGTGGAATCCAAATTGATCTCTTTTTTTAGAGATAAAGTTTTGGTTGCATTCTCAGATGTAGTAATTTAGATCCTCTAAAGTTGATGATGTGTTGTTGAAGTTGACACAATGTACTACTCCCTCCGGTCCTAAATACAAGAAATCATTTACAGTTCCACTGTAAACAGGATTTTATACTTAGGACCAAAGGTTGTAATATTATAAGTTCACCATGTTTATGCATGCAAGACAGAATCTATATTGAACTCATAGCATTGGTACTTGATAAGCCATGTCACGGGGTAATCAAATAAATCTAAGTTAAATTCACTATATGGCAATTAACATAGGTCGATCTCTACGTGGAGCTTATATTTAATTCCTAAGTAATCTAGTGTAATTGACAATTTAATTAAAGAGTATCAAGTGTATTTTTTCACTATCTAATTAAACTAAATCAATGCATTTAAATTCAATAAGATGAATGTCCTAGATGATTGACTCCACTAACCTTCATTGTTCGATTTTAATATTAAGTTCTTCTTTTAACTGAGTACAAGGACTATCAAGAAACCTTGCTAATTGTAACACCTCACTTTACTCATCTTCCTCTTCATTAAAGACTAATAATGAACCACTTAAATACCTTTAAGATCCTTAAAATGGCCAAACAAGTGGATTTGAAAATTTTGGATGAGTTATACACTTGGTAAATTCTGAAATTTTGGTCAAATTTGAAAATCAATAACTTATAATAGAAAAATCAAAAAGTCTTTAAATGAAGATTATGAAGTCTTATATAGGGGGAAAATACCACCATATCCAATTTGTAGACCAATTATTACAATTTATTTCGTGAATAAACACTGGTCATTGGTCATTTTTCAATTTTCCATATTTTCCCTTTAAATTTGGCAGGCAATAACTTTTAACCTACATATCCAAATCTTGCAAACTTTAGTTCTTAAAGTTGGAATGTGTAGTATTTTTTTGAAATATTTCATGCCAATCTGACTTCATTTGATATCCTTTACTGTTACCTCAAGTTGAGCACTTGGTAAGGGTGTTGAACCCTTTTCTTATTTCAATGTTGCTTGTTCTCTCCCTTTTTCTTGCACACAACTGAACTCCATAATTATTTAACATGCTTTGTAAAACTTTCAAGGTACTTAACTTAGGCCTACATAGTAGGTGTTCATCATACATATTCTTATAAGTTAACATAATTCTTCATATACAAGTTCTTATATTACAAGCATACATTTCCTTCCAATTTGAGGCCACATCTCTATTCATCATCTTTTTGCCGCAAGTAGTATAAAAAATTATTGTTCCTACAAAAACTATGGCAAAAGTAAGCGAATAATTGCAATTGTGCTATTAATTAGGTTGGGCAAAATTAATTTTGAGAAGTATGATTTATGAAATAATTTTTGGTTCAAAATAAACCAAGTAATATGCAAAACAAAAGTTGATTTCTAACTCCAAGAAATTGAGACTCTAGGATTACTTATTCTATCTACACTTCATAAAACTAGTTATTTCCCTTTTAATTAGCTTTAATGAGGAATCTAATGTTTTCCTAAGTTCACAAATATTGTAAAATCTCTCCCAAGTCAAAACCAACATTTCTTTTCAAGAACTCATTCAATCTCTTGCAACAAGCTAGTGAAAATAGTCATTATGTACCAATCTTATAATGACAATACTTGGTCAATAGGTAAATCTCTTTCCTATAAACAAACTCTCCACTCAATCATGAGTTTCAAGTCTAGCATGAGATTATCCAAGTTCTTTAAATAAGAAAATCTCTTTCAAACATCTTCTAAGTCAACAAATCAACTAAATGGTGATTAAGCTTCATTAAATGTCAAAAAGAAGGAGAATAATAGAGTTTTGATCTATATAGAAGTTCAAAGTATCCTAGAAAGGAAATTCTTAGCTACCAATATGCATATACATAGAAAAACTGAGTTTAACAAGTGGAAACATCATAACCTAAGAAGAAAGGAGAAGAAAAGAAGAAAACCCTATGTTAGAAGTCTAAGACCTCTCTTGGAATCTTTCCCAAAGCTCCAATTTTTTTTAAAAAACTCCAAAACCTAGCAAAGAATGGCCCCAAGCACATCCTAGAAGTGAATAATGGATCCATTTCGGCAAAACCCTGAAATATGTAACCTTAAAGCTAGTTGCATCAAGTAAAATGTGTACTTATACGAACGTCAAATTTTTATTGGCTTCAGCCAACAAGAATGTTGGCTGAAGCATGTGGTATAGATAGCATCAGGTCCTCATTGGCTTCAGTCAAAATGTTTGCTGGTTGAAGCATGTGGCACATAGAGCATTAGGTCCTTCTGAACTTCAGCACATGTATTGTTTGGCTGAAGCCAACATTACATCAACTTGCTTAGCTTCATCATAGTTGATCTTTGTCCAAACATTGCTGCTATAAGCTTTGTTTCTTGGCCTTTAGGAAACATTACACTCATCTTTCACCTTTTTACAAAGAGAAGATGCATGGGTTATCATTTAATCACAAAATATGCCAAATCAGACAAGCAATTCTTTGAATTTAACTTGACGCACATTTTATATTAACTTCTCATTCCGCACATTTAGGGTTTCAAAAATATATAAAATGAGAAGAAAATATGAAAGAATGCTATTAATTTCTAGGAGTTATCACACACCCCCAAACTTAAACCTTTGCTTGTCCTGAAGTAAAAACTTTTACTCCAACCGAAATAATCAATTACTTGTCTTTCATGCATGAATAATTATCATCATCAGCTGCTCAAAAAATCATATCAAATAAGACATAAAAGGAAAATGTGCAAAAATGAGTGCATTTGTAGATTTAAAACTTATTTTTTTTAAGAATTCCTAAGTGTGAGCGTGTGAATAGCGTGTGAATAGAGGGCATAAAAGTGAGAATATGTGTTGGGAAATGGTGGCCATTGGATCAAAAGTTTAATGCATGATTAAATACGAACCATTGAATCATTTGGCATGTGATTAAAGTCAGTTTTTCTTCATCTTCCAGACCATTATTTCGTGCAGAACCAGCCCCAAAATGGAGGGAAAAGTTTCATGAAGATCAACAATGGAAGAGAGCAAAAATCTCCTAGATATCCAAGGTAGATTAAATTTTGATGCAATTTCTTGCATATTCTTACTCCTTGGACCTTCCTTTTCATTATATCGATTTAGTTTTTTGAATTATGATTATTTTGGGATGTTGTAATGTTAAGTTTTGGTGAGAGAAAATGAGAAAGAGAGAGATTTAGAGCAAATAATTGGTACCAAACAACTTTATACAAGCTAAGGAATTGATTAGTGTATGATTTGTGTTGGATGTTATTGTATTTCAAATTTTGGAATCTCAAACCCTAAGAGGAGGTGCTGTCCAATTTTCATTTGAAGAGGAATTGATGTCTTGATGTTAAATAATACATTGGAAGAGGTAAAAGACCAAGATTATGCAAGTGTAAAGAGAGCAAAGTTGAAAAATCCATTTTTGACTATTTTTCCATATTTTTGTCCTGCTACAAAATAAAGATAGGGAATGAGATTCTGATGTGATGCTTCCAATTATTTTAGAAGGCAAAATTGTGTAGGGTATAAGTTAAAGTTTGATTTTGGGAGCATTAGAAAAAGTTAAGGGTTTTATGACCCTTAAGTTCGAGAGAGGTTAGGGAAGATTTTTAAATGTTATATGCAAAGTTTATGACTTGTTGTTAATGTTAAATGAATTATATTATGTGTAGGAGTTTGAATTGCCAAGAGGAAAGTTCCAAAGTGCAAGAAGGAAACCATTAAATATTAAGGAAGGTTAAGCCAATAAGGTAGCAAATTCTCTAAATTTTACATTTACATTGTTATTAATGTTGATTGTGTAATTGCCATGATAATGATATGTTGAGTGATGTATGAGCATGTCAATTCATGTTTGATGCTTGATGATGATGATATGCCTTAGCAAAAAATGAAGGTAAAAATATAAGGTTAGTAATGCATGCTTAAGTTCATAGCATTTTAATTATTGTACAACAATGATTATGCATGTTAATGTGTTAGTTAGAGATATTTGCTATTGAGATTTCATGAATCTCATTATCCCATGATAACATCTTTTAGGGTCAAGATGAAGAGTAAAAGGCAAAGAGATCAAAGGTAAGTTTCAAGTTTAAATTTCAAGTCAAGTGGAAAGTGGAGTAATGTGGTTATGTGCACTTTTAGGATTAATGTAGCTTAAATTCCTATATTGTGAAGTGTGATATATGGGTTGTATATAACGTCCCCATTAGCTTTATTAGTAAAAAAATATAAAGGGCACTGCCACACTTAACGTGTGGCAATGAAGTTGCTTAATGTGATGGTGATAGGTGGTGACCCATAACCATCAGCTTTTATATATATAAAAAAATAAAAAGTTGTTAGAGTAAGCATGTGGCATGTATTTTTTTTTTAAAAAAAAAGAGTTTGTAGGCTGTGGCATACAAGAAAAGGGGGAAAAGCAGAATAGGTGGTAGCTTGCTTTTCGATTTGGCAATGAGATAAGGAAAGAGAGATGATGAGATAGTATGGATAAAAAAATATAGAGGCAAGGATTTCGTGTACGTAAGAGGGAGAAGGGTTTGTAGGTTGAGTGGTGAAGGAGTGTAAAAAAAACTAATGGGTGGACATATTGGGTGGGGGTATTATAAATACCCCCTCACAAACGCACACACACGCTCAACAATGCACACACACATCGCATTTTCAAAGAAGAGAGGCTAAAGGGAACATTATTAGAGAGAGAGGGAGAGAGAGAGAGTGTGTGTGTGAGAGAGAGAGAGAGATAAAGGAGAGCAAGGAAATATTTGTTTTCGGTATAAAATGTTGCTTCTGGGATTATTTAGGTAAGTAAAATGACTTATTTTCATTAAACTTCCTTTACGAAAGTTGTTCTAAATATTTTTCTCTTTCTAATGGTAGTAATATTATGTTAACTAAATATTTGTTTGCAGTTTAAGTTTTATTTATATAAGACTATAAAATTGCATATATTTTTATAACTATGATCTATGATGTTAGATCTATTTATTTGACATATTGAGTATTTTTAAATTTTTAATTACATTTAGAAAGATATGTTTTTTTATATAAACAATATTTTAGCTAAATATAGGGTGATTAAACAGTTAGATTGATGGGAGTGGATTTATTATTTTTGCTGTTATATGATTGAAAAAAATATATACGTATCTGTATATATATTTATGTGTATAGATATATTTATAATAAAAATGTTTAAATAAATTTCTGTGGGTACTTTTACTTATCAAAATTAGTTTAACCAATTTATTTAGAATATTAGAGGTATTCTTGAAATTTTAATTGGTTAGATTGTTTAATAAATTAAGGGTTTATAATATAAAAACAATTATATGTCTAAAACTCTAAACTTTAAATTAGAATTTTGGTACAAATAATAATAAGAACAATAATAATAAATAGTTGAACTGATAATTTCAAGTCTTTTAAGCAAAAATTTTTACCACCCAAATTAGTTATAGACTAATGTGTAGTACCATTTAATTTTTGTAGACTGTTTATAGAAACTTGGTGTGAGGAGAGGATTTGCCATTGTGGTAATATTTTATTGCTTGGCGAGAGGTAACCAATTTCCTCTCTTTGTGCATGCTTGTAACATGTTTGTGAGTGATTTTAAATAATTAGGATTATGAAAAGTGCCATTGATATTCGAGTTGTATAATGAAACTATATTGTTAATGAAATTATCTTGCAGGACCTATTTTCACTATGAATAAAAAGATGATTTATATATATTGATGGTATGGTTTTATAATATCACAAATGTTGCTTTTGTGAACTTTTGAAATTGATCATGATACATGATAGATTTATTATTGATGATATGAGAGGGAGTGGTGGATGTTGATTTAATGGGAGATTATTTTAGAGGAAATAAGGGGGTGATTTTCTTGTACAAAAAGAGGAAATAAGGTTGTAGGCTACTACGTGTATGCTGGTTAGTCTTTTGGCCCATTTGTATTTGATAGGACAATGACACCCCACTATTATAGTAGAGTGGGAACCCATGATTCGGTCTTGTGCGCTGTGGATTTTGGCCGGTCAATATCACTGAATCGGAGAGCTTGAGATTTGCACTATCAGCTGCACAGGACAGTACTAATCCATGGGTTCAATCAAAGGAAATAAGGCTAGGGAGGAAATAAGGGAGGTTAGAGAAATAAATCTTGTGCATTGAATTTTGTGCAGCTTTGTTATGATATAAGTATGAGATTATGATGTCATAAATCGATAAATACGTATGGTCACATATAAGTTAATTAAGTGACATTTTGTTATACTATTTTATTTAATGTGACTATCCCACTTGACACCTCATGGGCATTATTCATATGCCCAATGAGATGAAATTGCTGGTTGCTGAGATGCCCTTTTGCTTTAACATTTTTCCAGGTGGTAGTTCCTACGCTGGTCCATCATGGAAGACTCTAGAAGTTTGAGCTACTTTCATTAAAAGTAGTGCTTTCTTCGTTGAGTTATGTTGTATTATTATATATTGACATGTTAGGGCTCATCATGCATACTCTAACTTATTTTGACCAATTGATGCATTGATTGTTTATGTTTGATTTGAGTTTCTGATGGTCTAATGCCCAATGATGGTTTCGATATTGGTTAGAAAGAATTTTTAATTGAATGTTTTGTTATTTGACATTATAAAAAAAAGGACTTTACATTGTACATTGGACCAAGCATGCTAATTTATTAAGAGAATTAGACATGTACATGAAAGAAGACAATTTACAAGTATATAAAGTGACTAAAGGGTCCAAAACCCTTAATAGATATCGAAGTTTAGTCAACTATGAAAAATAGTAAATGAAGTCCAAAGTGTATGAAATTTGTTAGTTAAACACTACACATTCCAAGCTTTAAGATGAGTTAAATTTTACCGAATTTGAATGTGTAGACAAGTTATAGTTTTCCAAATTTAAAGGACAAATTTGGAAAATTGAAAAACCACCAAATAAATAGTGCAACTTTATGCAATAAATTGTATTAATTAGACAAGTTTTTAGATAAGTGGGTATTTTTTCCTATATGGAATGTTATAATCTTTATATGGAGACTTGAACAACTTGATTTCGATTTTTTTAGATTTAGTTATGATTTTTCAAAGTTGGCTCAAAATATGGAATTCCCAAGGATGAACAATAATTTTGCAAAGTTTTAAAATTTCACTTGGTTGATTAATTTTAAGCTTAAATGGCCGTAAAGTGGTTCATAATTAGTCTATAAGCTTTAAGTGAAGTAACCTAAAGGTATTACATGAGGAGAGAAAGATGAACTTAGGGTTTGGAGGGAAATTACAAATGAGGAAGGAGTGTTTGAATTATGGATTGAATGTGGTCCAAGTGGTGGGTCACATTCATTTGGAGAAAATGGAAATAGGCAGAAAAATAAGGGTAAATATGTAAAGATATAATCAAAAAGAATTTTTTTTAAAATAATAATATTAAATATAATATATATTAATTTTTATTTTTATATATTTTTTAAAAAATTAATTTAATTTTTTAAAATTTTTTACGGAATAACAACATAAAGCCTCAGACAAACATTTGATGTGCTAAAGTAATCAACATAGATAGCACTTTACATAAAAAACACAATCTGACTTCAGCCAACAACAATTTTGGCTGAAGAATAGTATTAACTGACACACAAACAAGCATTGAAACATCCAAAATAGAATCAACCACAATTAAAATCTCTCAAACATGTACCAAACCTTTTTCAAACACCCAAAATCATATCATCACTTCTAGAACTCCATTTACACATAAGAATTTTGTCATGGACATGAAGATAAACTCAAAAGTGACTATAACATCAAAATTTCATCATAATAAGCAAAATAGTCACAAGTAACCCTTATTCACCATTCAAATGCAAGCCAAACTTATCTACATTCACAAGGTAGCATCAGTACTACCAAAATTGACCCATGATCATCAATATTTCCAAATTCTTCTATAAGATAGTTAAGATAAGAGAATTCCCTAAAATGCATTTCCTAAATTTTCAAACCACTCCATGCTTTATCCTTAAATTCCCTCCTTGTATGAACTTTGCATAATTCTTGGGGGTATGTTTCCTTCCTATAAAAACACCAAGATTAAACATTAATATACTAAAAACACACTAAAAACAATAAAAGAGAAAAGATTAAGTTAAGAACTTGGGTTGCCTCCCATGTAATGCTTAATTTAGAGTATTTAGCTTGATTCTTAATATTGGTCATAATTCATTAACTAAATAGATAGTGGACACCAGTTTATCCACATCTCCACCCCAATAATGCCTCAACATTTGGTCATTAGCTTTGAATCGTTCCCTTTCTTATTCTCCAGCTTCACATCACCAAATGAAGAAGCTTAAACCACCTTGACTGGGCCGGACCATCGAGATTTCATTTTTCTTGGAAACAACCTCTGCTTGGAATTATGAAGGACTTGTTGACCTAGCTCAAAACTTTTAGGTATGATTTTCTTGTCATGGGCCCTTTTTGTTTTCTTCTTATGTTTCTTTGAGCTCTTATATACATTAAGTCGAAATTCTTCCAGCTCATTGAGTTGAAGAAGCCACTTTTTTCCCACAGCTTAAGGATCAAAATTCATCTTTTTAATAGCCTAAAAAGCTTCATGTTCCAACTCTACAGGCAAATGGCATGCTTTCCCAATAACTAAGCAATAAGGGGACATCCCAATTAAAGTTTTGTAAGCTGTACGATAAGTCCATAATGCATCATCCAACTTAATGGATCAATCCTTTCTAATCGTGCCAACCACTTTCTCAAGGATATTCTTGATCTCCTAATTAGAAATTTCAGCTTGGCCATTTGTTTGTGGATGGTAGGGTAATGCTATCTTGCGCTTGACTCCATATTTCTTCATTAAAGCTTGGAATTGGTGCTTACAAAAGTGGGAATCACCATCACTAATAATTGCTCTTCTGTACCCAATATGGTGAAAATGTTCTTCTTGAGGAATTTCAACACCGTCTTAGCATCATTATACACACAAGCAATTGCTTCTACCCATTTGGAGACATAATCCAAACCCACTAATATATATTCATTGCTAAAGGATTTAGGAAAAAGTACCATGAAAGCAATTCTTGAAACATCAAATAGCTCCACTTCAAGCATGCTATTCAAATCTTATACTACCTTAATATATTTTCTACCCTTTAGCACTGGTCACATTTTAGTGTAAAAGCATATGTATCCTTGAATAAAGAAAGCCAATAGAACCCACTTTGCAAGAATTTTGCAACAATCTTCTCTCGACCAAAATGACCACCATATTCAAATGAATGGAAACAATGTAAAATGCACTCTTGTTCACTTTCTGGGACACCTTCGAATGAGTTGATCAGGTCACATCTTGAATAAATATGGTTCATCCTATAGGTATTCATCACCTTATGCAAAAACTTTTGTTTTGGTGGAAATTCAAATATGGAGATAAAACTCCATAAACCAGGTAATTTACAAAGCTATCAACAAAAAACAATTGTTCATTCAGGACGGCTGCCATATCATATCAGAGGCATCAAGTTGAGCATCAATATTCAACCTTGAAAGATAATCTGTCACTTGATTCTTAGTGCATTTTCGATCAATGATATTCAAATCGAACTCTTGAAGCAAAAGTACCCATAGAATTAATGTTGCCTTAGAATCCTTTTTATTGAGGAGATACTTCAAAGCTGAATGATAAGTATAAACAACCACTTTGATTCCCACAATGAATTACCGAAACTTTTCACAAGCATCCACTATAGCAAGCAACTCCTTCTCAATTGTGGTATAGTTAAGCTGAGCACCATAGAAAGTTTTGCTAGCATAGTAAATCGGATGGAATATTTTTTCCTCATTTTGCCCAAGGACTGATCCAATTGCATAATCACTCACATCAACTATTATAATGAAAGGTAGAGTCTAATTTGGTGCTAACAAAATAGGAGCAGAAATGAGATGCTTCTTTAACTCTTCAAAAGCTTGTAGACACTAGTCTTCCAACTTAAATTTTACTTCTTTTTCAAGCAACTTGCACAAAGGCTTAGCAAGCATAGAAAAATCCTTGATAAACCTTCTATAAAACCCAGCATATCCAAGGGAGTTTCGAATACCCTTCACATTACCTCGATGATAGCAATTTTGCTTCGATCGACTTCCAACTCTTCCTTAGATATCAGGTGGCCAAGCACAATACCTTCTTGCACCATGAAGCGAAATTTCTCCCAATTGAGTACTAAATTTGTTTCTTCACACCTCTTGAGTACCACATCCAAGTTGTCTAAGCAAGAGTCAAAAGATGGACCAAAAATAGAGAAATCATCCATAAAAACTTCAATAGTCTTCTTAATCATATCAGCAAATATAGACATCATATACCTTTGAAATGTTGCTAGATTGTTGCAAAGTCCGAATGACATTCTTCTAAAAGAAAATGTGCCATATGGATAAGTGAAACTAGTTTTTTCTTGATTGTCTGGAGCAACTGCAATCTGATTATAACCCGAATATCCATTTAAAAAATAAAAAAATTCACAGCAGCTAGCTTGTTAAGCATTTGATCAATGAATGGTAGAGAAAAATGATCCTTTCTAGTGGCATTGTTTAGCTTCCGAAAATCCATACACACCCACCAACCAATTATTTTATGAGTTGGAATTAATTCATTGTGAGTGTTAGCTACTACAGTCATGCCACCTTTCTTAGGGACACATTGGACTGGGATCACCCTTAAACTATCAGAGATTAAGTAAATAATTCTAGCTGAAAGCCATTTGAGAATTTCGTTCTTGACAACCTCTTTTATAACTAGATTCAAACGTCTCTTATGTTCAATAGAGGTCTTGTGATTATATTCTAACAGAATCTTGTGCATACAAATAAAAGGGCTTATTCCTTTAATGTCAGCAATAGTGCACCCAATTGCACTCTTGTGCTCTCTGAGAACTCTTAGTAACTTCTCTTCTTCCAAATCAAATAAAATAGAAGGACAATAAACGTTAATATATTAGACTTACCAAGATAAGAATACTTGAGATGATCTGGTAACGGCTTCAACTCTAAAATCGGAGGAACTTCAATAGTTTACTCAAGGCACCAGACACCTCAAGTGGTTCAATTTTTCAGGCAAAAAACCTCTTCAACTCTTATTCCAGTAGAAGTGGATGCTTTTCTCTTCTTCTCATTAGTCATCTCTTATTCCACTTTCTTGCTTTTACCTGCATCATCTAAATTTTCTTTAGTTTGCTTCCTTTTCTTATTTTCTTCATCTTCCACTACAATTTCTGTATCCACAGTGTCTTCACCAACAACTTCTTCAACCACTTGATCATTCACCTTTAAATTACACTTAATGGAGGTAGATAAGTCTAGTACCACCTTGCCACTTCTCATGTTAATAGCATGACATTCCTCCTTTCCCTTTCTCTTAGGATTGGGCACGGTATTACTTGGAAGCCCATTTCTAGGTTGTGTATTCAAGTGTGGAGCAATTTGGCCTATTTGAATTTTAAGGTTTTTTATTATTGTATCATGAGAGCAACTGTACTGATTAAGATTTCTTGACCCTTAATAATTTGTCTTAAAAGTTGGTTTGTCTCATAATCACTGTTGTTGGCATTTTGAGAATAATCAAATCCCAGTGGTGAAGTTTGCTGACTACTAGAAACATATTGAAGAGGTGGATTCTCACTAGGTTCATTCTTCAAAGATAAGTTTGGATGACCCCTCACACCCCTATTATAGGTATTAGAATAGGGGTTGCCACGTGGACATATCTTATTGTTGTCATTCAAGTAATGCACCAATTCCATTGTGCGAGGACAATCCTCATAGGAGTGGGCTTCCCTACAAATTTCACAAGAGATACTTAGAGGTTGAATGGCATGAATACTATTTGAAGAATTTTTCTCTATCTTCATTTCAAGTTGATCAAATCTCTTAGCTATTGCTTCAAGTTGACCAACAATGTCCTTGGATACATTGGAAACACTTGAAGATTTAGTTCCTTGTATGACCGATAACCAAAGCGTGCTTTGTCTGATTATTGTAGACTACCAAAGGCAATGTCTTCATACAATTTTTGTATATCAAAAATACCCATCTTACCAATTCCACCATTGGAGGTATTGTTAAGAATATTTGAAGTGGATCCGACTGCTAATGCTTCAAGTAAGATATAAACCTTTCCCATGCCTCATGAAAAAAGCTCACCTGGCACTTGTTGAAACCTAGAAGTTCAGCCCTTTAAACAGCTTGTTTGCCCCTTGGAATAAATCTTGCCTTGAATTTACCTGCCAACTCATCCAAGTAGTGATGGAATTGGGTGGTAGAGTTGTAAGCCAAGCTCTTGCCTTTTTGTCAAGTGACAAAGGACAAAGTCTCAATCTTAAAGCATTAGGAGTCACGCCGTGTTGCTTGAAGTTTTCATATACTTGCACAAAGCATGTCAAATACTCATTAGAATCCTTATTATGAGTTCACGAAAATACACTAATCATATGGAGCATTAGAAGTATGATCGTCTTCATCTCAAAGTTTCTAGCAGTAATGGATGGAAATTAGATATTAAATTGATAAGTGGTTCGGTCTTGCTCTATATACTCATCCAATGTACGATCTATGTCATCATCCTTACGATTGGCCATGTTGTGATATTGATTTATATGTGGCGAGATAGGTTCCTCAGGTTTAAGAACGCGAAGAATTTGAGGAGTTTCAGTAACTATATCAAAATCCTCAGATAAATAGTATTTAACGATCCCTTCACGAACAATCTCCAAATTGGTTTGTATATGACACGATGGTACCTACAAGCCAAAGACACAAATGCCTAATATCAAACTTATTAAAACATATAGAGAAAATGAAAATTCAAAAAAGAAAGAAAAAGAAGAAGAATAAAATCCCAAATGTAACCAATAGCACAATGTCACCCACTAGCTCAAATGACTAACACCAAAGTCCCCAGTAACGACGTCAGTTACTTGTTTGCCTTTTTCTACTGCAAGTACACGAGTTGCAAGTAGTATAAAAGTAATCGTTCCTATGAAGATTATGGCAAAAGTGAGTGAATAATTGCAATTGTGCTCTTAATTAGGTTGGGCAAAAATCATTTTGAGAAGTTCAATTTATGAAATAATTGTTGGTTCAAAACAAACCAAGTTAATATGCAAAACAAAAGTTGATCTAGCTCCACGAAATTGAGACTCTAAGATTACTTATTCCCTCTACACTTCATAGAATTGGTTATTTCCCTCTTAATTAGCTTTAATGAAGAATCTAATGTTTGCCTAAGATTCACAAATATTGGAAAAGCTCTTTCAAGTCTAAACCAACATTTAGAGACATGAAGTAAAGAATAAAATCAACATGTAATCCTTCATTAAATGCCAAAAAGAAGGAAAATAATAGTTTTAATCCATATAGATGTTCAAAGTATTTTTAGAAAGGAAATTCTTACCTACCTATATGCATATACATAAAAAAAACTGAGTTTAACAAGTGGAAACATCATAAATTAAGGAGAAAAGAGAAGAAAAGAAGAAAACCCTATGTTAGAACTCCAAAATCTCTCTTGGAATCTCTTCAAAAGCTCCAAAACTTAGGAAAGAATGTCCCCAAGCACCTCCTAGGAGTGAATAATGGATCCATTTCGGCAAAACCTTGAAATATATAACCCTAACGCCAACTGCATCAAGTAAAACGTGTAGTTGTACAGATTTCATATGTTTGTTGGCTTCATCCAACATTTCTGTTGGCTGAAGCATATGGCACATATAGTATCATGTTCTCCTTAGCTTTAGCACATGTATTGTTTGGCTGAAGCCAACAATACAACAACCTACTTAGCTTCATGATAGCTGATCTTTGTCCAATCGGTGCTGCTATAAGCTTTGTTTCTTGGCCTTTGGGAAACATTACACTTGTCTTTCACCCTCTACAGAAGAGAAGATGCATGATCTATCCTTTAATAACAAAATATGCTAAATGAAACAAGCAATTCTATGAATTTAACTTGATGCACAATTTCTCTAAAAACTTCTCTTTCTGCACATTTAGGGTTTCAGAAGCATATAAAATGAGAAGAAAATATGCTTGAATGCTATCAATTTCAAGGAGTTATCAATCTCCTACCTTAAGTCTATTTCTTCCTTGTTTGACATTGCTTGAGCCTTGATCTAAAAGGTTATGTTTTTAGGGAGAATGAGATTTGTGGAATCTTAATAGCAAAAAATTACTAACACATACATTAACATGCATTATTGTTATTTATTTCCTATCTAGCTATGCATCAACATATCATAATACATTTTGAAAACACTTTGCATATAGACATGGCATGTCATAAACAAAACTTTACATGTTTTCATAACACATAAATAGCATGTAAAATAGCACAATGAACAAACAACAATAAATGATCATATTAAGGTGAGAGTTAGTGCAACCTTGTGTGTGCTTAACTTTGCTTATCTTTAAGCTTTTCTTGTCCTCCTAAGCTTGAAGTCCTTTTGTACACTTCCATGCCTATACAACATTATAAGGCCTCTCTTATCAATTTCCATGCATTGATAAGGCACTATAATACTTCACAATATATAAAATCTCTCATAAACTTTAAGGGTCATTAACCCTTTAACTTTATCAAATTCAATTATATTGCTTCCAAACTTATTTTCTTACTTCTATCTACACAATTTTTCATTTTAAATCCATTGTAAGCATCAAAATTATCAAAATTCAACTCCTCCTCAATGCCTTGTTCAGACCGAAAATCCTATAAATTTTGGGGAATTTGCTTTTTGATCATTTCATCCCATAAACTACTATATTTCATCTCTAATCACTTTCTTACTCAAGAATTAATCTTAAATCATTGTTTTAAACATTTTTCTAGAAATTTGGGCAGAACTTCCCCTTCGTTATTGCTTCCCAAAATTATAAAAACTCAACAATAAGCTCAATTATAGCCAACATCATCAATAGCAACATCAATATAACCAAAATCAACACTTGACTAAATCTGAAGTATGTTTTCTTGAATTTTCACCACTTGGAATCCTAGCTCCTCTTTTCCTTCTTGCTAAACATCAAGCCAAGAGGGGACTGAAAGAATAGAAGTATTCTTACAACAAGAAATTAGAAGAGAAAAATGATTCAGGATTCAAACTTACCTATTCCCTTATTTGATCCACCTTCTCTTCTCTTTTCCGCTTTATTCTCTCTCTTCTCCATTTTGGTTTTTCCTTCTTTATTTTATGTCTTGGTGATTGAGCCTTAATTGCTTATTAATTTTGTTGGTAATTTCAAAGCTTTTAATGCATTTTTGACCCATTGTGATCTGATTGCGCTTAATTGATAACAAGAGTTTCTATTCTTGATTAGCATGTTTTTTGGTGTCATTGCCATGATTAATTACATATCTGTCAATTCAAATTTAGGTTAAAAGGTACTTCATGTTATTACTTTTCATTTCAGGAACTCTAATTGAGACTAGAGGAAGTAGCTTTGGACACTTTTTGTTACGGCCAAATTCACTGTTCATTGTGAGCAAACAAGGCATAAGCAGCAGAATCTCTCGGGAGATGTTCACCGCTACGAAACATCAAGTACTCCGCGGTGGATATCGCTCATCAGTAACCAGACAAGGCTCCAAATGGAAAGAAACCGACCCACATTATGAACCCTACCCAAAATGGTTAAGAACCTTATTTAAGGTTAATTTCACACACAATGGGTAGATAATGTAGCAGCTACCATTTGAGCATCACTCTCATTCATATTCATCTCTTTTCTCTCCCACACAAACCCTAGCTACTACTTCCACATTCCACTTCCAGACCATCATGCATCTGTATTCTTCCATGGATGGTAATGAACTGGACTACATGAGTAGCTAAACCTCTAATTTCCTCTTGGAGATCAAGAAGGCTTGAGTTCATAGAGCTTAAAAGGGGAGTATTAGTTTTAATCTGTATTCTTATTGTGGATCACATAGTTGTTGAGTTAGAACTTGTAATTTGTACTTGGATATTAGTTACGTTTGTAATCAAATGTGGATTCCTTTATGTAATGAAATGTTTTTTCTTTGACTTGATAGTATGAAGTCTCATTTCAATCAATTCAATGCAATCTCTGTTATTCTCTCTTATCTTCCTAGTTATGTTTGATATTTGAGTTGGCGATGTTGGAAATTGTGCCCTAGGGGCCAATCATTGTACCTCACACATTATTTATTTTAATGTATTTTCTCCATTTAATCATCATAACTTTTGCATGTTTATTACGATAATTGCATTCATGGGTAAATTATAAATGTTATTCTAAATGTTCCTGGTCGGTTATCTATATGGGATCAAAGATAAAGTAAGATCAGTATGACTTTGATAAGGTATGGAGATACAAGTCAAATTCATAGGCACTTGTAAGAGTACAAGGTGCTGGATCAAGTCGCTATGAGAAAGTTGCATGCATTAAATCATTAGCTTATCTCATATGTAATCACATCACAATGCCCTTTGACATAAGATCATCATGAATTCCTACATGAAAGTCACTAAGCTTTGACGTAGTCAAAAGTCACCTTTGACCGGGTGATGATAAAGATTATAATCGGGCTTCAGGGTTTTCATATGGAGGAATGTGAGTGATCAAGATGGGATTTGTCCCTCACATTAGTTGAGAGATATTACTGGGCCCATCGATGAGTGAATCTAAGAAATGCATGGTTATCCTTCTTTGACCAGACAACTCAAGGATCGAAAAAGTAACGGTCGGGAATAGGAGGATGACATTATCCATGCCTCATCCTTGACCGAGATATCGCGTGACAAAAGGGATGTGATGTGGTTACATAAAAGGTTGCGTCGTGTTAAAGATTCCCGTATGATTTGGGTAGTCGTAATGTCTTGCTAGAGACCGCTTGCGACTTGTGGGCTTGTGGTGAGATTAGCCCAATGCCAACTTTATATGGGCCTACAGGGTCGCACGCAAGAACAACCCAACATGAGCTTTATTTGTTTGTGTTAGTTTAATATTTAATTTATCTGATAAATTAAATAACTAGCATTAATTTAATTTATAAAGATAAATTAAATTCGTTGGCTCATTATTTGGATTAATTAAATGGATATGATTTGATTTGATCAATTTAATCCAAATTAAGATTGCAAAATTCGAATTTCACATTTTGAATTTTGAATTTCAAGATTAGATCTTGAATATCTTTTGAAATTCAAATTTCAAGATTATATCTTGATTATCTTTTGAAATTTAAATTTCAAGATTAGATCTTCAATAACATTTCAAATTCTAATTCAAAGATTAATAATGATTAATCTTGAATGTCTTTTTGAAATTCAAATTCTGATTTTTCAAGATTAATCTTGGATTATGATGCACTATATGAGCTCTATAGATATGAGTGTTCGTGAATAGTAGAGGCATCCAATTCTGAATTTGAATTCGCTCTTGAGCCATAAAACCCTAGAGAGAAAGAGTGAAACAAATAGGCACTAGCACGCTACCATTGTTGGGTACTGTTCACGTGGATACTGGTAGAGGGAGGCGATCAAAGAAGCGTCGGCTCCTCGTGATCGGTAGCAAGAGCACGGGAGGTTGTGGAATCTGAAGAGATCTAGATGCAAAGGAAGGGATGAACTCAAAACGCAAAAGGTACGCCTTCATCTCCTCGATCTAAAAGCCTTTGACAAATCCGTATTTGGGATTAGAAAACTTTAAATTCTGCAGTGTGTACATTCTAATCCCAATATTGGTATCAGAGCCAGGTCAATTATGCGTTTAGATTCAGTTGTATCATTAGCATGAGATGTATTCTTTCTTGAATTCATGTGTGTCATGACTAAGAATATGATATATAGATGATATATGAGTTCTTGTATTCTTGAAGCATGTATGTTGTAAGCATGTATGAATGATATATGTGATACATAACATATGCGTTTTAATTTTGTATATGATACATGATGTATGCATTTTCAAATCTATTCATATGAAGGGATATATGTTTGTATACATATGATGTATACACAAGTACAATTTTGTTCTCATGAATATGTTCATGCGTTCATACGGTTACAGATTCGTATATGATGCGAATATGCAATACATATGATGTATTGTTATAGTTTTGGGTTTATGCACTGCCCCTCACCTCATATGCATAGCACGATATAATTTGAACACAATAAGAATCATTTATATTATATAAAGCGTTACTTATTGTGATTTGATCTTGAATAATTGAATGGGCATGGTAAAACAACATTGCTTTAATTTTACTAGGGGTTGTAAAATTTCAATACAGCCTGCGTATCATGCCTTCCTCTAAAGATTGTTGATGTACATTCTTCTCTCATCTCACTCCCCTCGTATGTTCAAACGAGGTTTCTTTCAATGTAATCTTTTAATCGTTTCTAGAATTCCTCTCATTAGCTTGGGAGGATTTAGGTTAGGACAGCCATGTTGTCTCACGTTTATTATATGATTTTAATTAGATCATTGCATGATAGTTTACGATCATTAAATATGGTATTGTATGAGATGCAATAACAACCCGTATTATATTCATAAAATTAATTCGTTGAACCCTCCAAATGAATCTTAAGTTATAATACCGTCAATTAATGAATAATTGTCAAAATCTTGATCGCTTAGTTGCGATGCATTTTGAGTTATCTTGGGAAGACAATCGTGAGTAATGGTGCTACTCACACAATTCATTATTGTCTTGACTTAATTGAGATTATCAAAACGGTTTTGGATCTGAGGGCATTAGATGGGATCAAACATACTGGGTCATATGATGATCGAATCTCATAAAATCTAAGAGTTACATATAATGTAATTGCTAAAGAGTTACCTACTTAAATAACTTAAATCTAAGGTCTTAGCAAAGCGGAGTTAAATTTAAGTGAAATATGAGTCTTAGCCCACTAAGTATATTGAGGGTTATTAATTCAGTGAGAGATTACTTATATGTTTTGCGTATTTTAAAATTGTAGAATCATATCAACTACTAATATTGCTACACTATCACTGCGATCAGTCATTGAGAAAGAAAACTCAATGGGAAAAACCTTCTTGACTAGTTCAGGAACTTGAGAATTATTCTCAAACACGAAAGAAAGGCTTATGTCCTTGATCGGCCCATTCCTGATGAGCCTGCAACCAATGCTCCTAGAGCTCATAGAGATGCTTACTTGAAGCATAAGGATGACTCTATGGATGTAGGATGCCTTATGCTAGCCATCATGGTTCCAGAGATCCAAAGAGATCTATAATATATGGAGACATATGATATGATTGTTCATCTTAAGGAAATGTTCCAGCAACAGGCAAGGCAGGAAAGGTTTGAGACCACTAAGGCCTTACATTCCTGCAAGATGGCTAAGGGTGCATCAGTTAGCTCTCATGTATTAAAGAGGAAAGGCAAGGGCATTAGAAAGGATAAAGGATTTACTGGTAAGACCAAAAGGCCAAATAAACATGAAACCAAGTCCACAGTGGATAAGGCTAAGCCTCCAAAGGATGGAGTCTTATATTTCTACAATGAGCCTAGTCATTGGAAAAGAAATTGCAAACTCTTCCTAGAAGATCTAAAAAAGAAAAGGAAGGATAGCAGGGCTATCTTTTCAGGTATTTATGTTATATATATATATATATTTCATTTTTCTACTTCCTCTGCATGAGTATTTGATGCTACATGTGGTCTCACATCTATACAAGTGTGTGGGACCTCAAGGACAATAGAAAATTGAAAAAGGGCAAAGTGGACCTACGCGTTGGGAATAAAGCAATAGTTGCTACTCTAACTGTAGGCATTTATGAATTAGTTCTGCCCAATGGGCTTTTGTTAGTATTAAACAATTGCTTTTATGTTCTTACCTTGAGTAGTAGTATTGTTTTTCTTTCTTATTTAGATAAGGAAGTTTATACTTCCATTGCCGGGAATTGAAAATGTTCTATTTATCGTAATGACATTTTTTACGCTGATGGTGATCAGCATCTTGATCATTACCTTTTAAATTGAGAACATCCTGCAAGTAGAAATATATATAACATAACTACTAAGAGGATTAAATCAAACGATTTGAATCCAACCTACTTATGGTATTGTCGTCTAGGCCATATAAATGAGAAACACATTTCTAAACTCCATCAATATGGATTTCTTAACTCATTTGTTTTTCAATCATTGACACGTATGAATCTTGTTTATTAGGAAAGATGACTAAGACACCTTTTACTGGTCACAGTGAGAGAGCCACTGATTTATTGGGCTCATCTGTACATGGACCACTAAACACACCTAACAGAGGAGGTTACATATACTTCATTACTTTTATAAATGATTTCAGTTGATATAGTTACAGTTATCTAATGGAACATAAGTCTGAATCTTTTGAAATGTTCAAAAATATTCCAAAATGAAGTGCAAAACTAACTTGGCAAGATAATTAAGGCCCTTCTATCTGATCGAGGAGGCAAATATTTGAGCCAAGAGTTTTTTGACCATCTTAGGAGTTGTGGGATAATTTCGCAACTCACTCCTCCAAGAACAGTACAATGGAATGGAGTTTCTGAAAGGACGAATCGAACTCTATTAAATATGGTTTGATCTATGATGAGTCAAACAGATCTTCCACCTTCCTTTAGGGGCCATGCACTGGAAACAGTTGCGTTTACACTGAATCATGTTCCATCTAAGTCAGTTGAAAAGACACCATATGAGATATGGAATGGGAAGAAATCAAGCTTGTCTTTTTTCAAGATTTGGGATGTGAGGTCTATGTTAAACAACAGGCCTCAAGTTATCAAATAGATTCTCCACATGCCTTTTTTGTGGGGTATCCCAAGGAAATAAAGGGATACTATGTCTATAATCCCACCGAACACAAAGTGTTTATTGTTCAAAATAGTGTCTTTCTAGAATGAGAGTTCATCTCTAAAAGAACCAGTGTGAGCGAATTGAATCTCAAAAAAGTTTGAGAATCTCAAGATACCACTGAACTATAGATGGAAGATGGAGAAGACTCACAAGATGTTGTTGAGCCTCCTCAAGTGACACAAGGCTTACAGAGGTCTGATAGATCACGACAACCACCTCATAGATATGAATTTCTTGTTACTGGGAGTCATGATGTGTTGCTCATTGAACACAATGAGCCAACCACCTATCTAGAGGCCATAGTAGGACCAAACTCTGACAAATGGCTGAATTCCATGAAGTCTGAAATGCAATCCATGTATGACAATCAGGTATGGACCTTATTTGACCCACCTGAAGGTGTAAAAACCATTAGGTGCAAATGGGTTTTTAAAGAGAAAACCGACATGGATGGCAAAGTCAGTGTCTTTGAGGCAAGACTGGTTGCAAAAGGATTCACACAAACTCATGGTGTTGACTATGATGAAACCTTTTCCCTAGTAGAAATGGCCAAGTCAATCAGAATCCTTCTTGCCATTGCAGCATATTATGACTATGAAATATGGCAGATAGACGTCAAAATGGCATTCCTTAATGGAAAGCTACTTGAGGATGTGTACATGACACAGCCTGAAGGTTTTGTGCGTCTAGAGGACTCTGGTAAGGTATACAAGCTTCATCGATCTATTTATCGATTGAAGCAGGCATCACGGACTTGGAGTCATCATTTTGATGAAGTTGTCAAAGGGTTTGCTTCATTTAAAACATGGATGAACCTTGTGTTTACAAGAAGGTTAGTGGGAGAATAGTTGTATTCCTGGTGCTTTATGTGGATGACATGCTACTAATTGGAAATGACATTCCTACCTTGCAGAGCATCAAATCTTGGTTAAGAAAGTCCTTTTCAATGAAAGACTTGGGCGAAGCCACTTACATCCTAGGAATTAGGATCTATAGAGATAGATCCAAGAAGCTTATAGGCTTAAGTCAGAGTACATATATAGATAAAATACTGCATAGGTTCAGTATGCAAGATTCAAAGAGAGGGTGCATATCCATATCTTATGCATCCTTCTCTCAAAGGATCTGTGTGCAAAAACACCAAATCAGAGAGATCAAATGAGTAAGATTCCATATGCCTCGGCTATTGGATCCATTATGTTTGCTATGTTATGTACTCGATCGAATGACTCATTCGCCTTGAGTGTGAATAGTTGGTACCAACAAGATCTAGATGAGGGTCATTGGATTGCTGTCAAGAATATCCTTAAGTACTTGAGAATGACTAAGGATTTATTCTTGGTATACGGTGGTTTGGATGATAAAATCAGTGTAACTGGATACACATATGCGAGTTTCCAAACTAACTAAGATGACTCTAAATTGCAATTAGGATTTGTATTACTATTGAATGGTGACACAGTAGAGCTCTAAGGAAAGTACAGTAGCTGATTCTGCAGCAGAAGTCGAGTATATAACAGCATCAGATGCAGCTAAGAAGCTATTTGGATAAGATAGTTCATTACTAAACTAAGGGTGGTCCCTACCATATCAAATCTAAGGGATTTGTTCTGTGACAATAATGGTGATATTGCACATGCAAGCATATACTCAGGCTATTTCACCTTACCATAGTAATTCATAACAGATGTGATATCAAAATATGCAAAGTATCTGGAGAAGACAATGTTGCTGATCCTCTTAACAAACTACTTGCACAAACAAAACATGAAGGTCATGTTAAGACAATGGAAATTAGGCAAATCAATGATTGTACCTAGTGTAAATGGGAGAATGTTGGAAATTGTGCCCTAGAGGCCAATCATTGTACCTCACACATTATTTATCTTAATGTATTTTCTCCATTTAATTATCATAACTTTTGCATGTTTATTATGATAATTGCATCCATGGGCAAATTATTAATATTATCCTAAATTTCTCTGGTCGGTTATCTATGTGGGAACAAAGATAAAATAAGACCAGTATGACTTTGATAAGGTATGGAGATACGAGTCAAAGTCATAGGCACTTGTAAGAGTACAAGGTGCTGGATTGACCGGCTATGAGAAAGCTGCATGGATTAAATCATTAGCTTATCTCATATGTAATCACGTCACAATGCCCGTTGACCTAAGATCATTATGGATTCCTACATGAAAGTCACTAAGCTTTGACCTAGTCAAAAGTCACCTTTAACTGGGTGATGATAAAGGCTATAATCGGGCTTAAGGGGTTTCATGTGGAGGAATGTGAGTGATCGAGATGGGATTTGTCCCTCACATTAGTTGAGAGATATTACTGGGCCCATCGATGAGTGAGTCTGAGAAATGTATAGCCAAACTGTAACGAAAAGGGGTTTTCGTTTCTTTGATCAGAGAACTCAGGGATCGAGAAAGTAATGGTCGTGAATAGGAGGATGACATCATCCAAGCCTCATCCTTGACCGAGATATTGTGTGACAAAAGGGATGTGATGTGGTTGCATAAAAGGTTCCGTCGTGTTAACGATCCCCGTATGATTTGGGTAGTCATAATGTCTTGCTAAAGACCGCTTGCGACTTGTGGGCTTGTAGTGAAATTAGCCCACTGCCAACTTTATATGGGCCTACAGGGTCGCACGCAAGAATAACCCAACATGAGCTTTATTTCTGGGGTTTATTCGAATTTTAAATATATATAATTATATATATGTTAAAATTTAAAATTGCACAATATTATGTAAATAATATTTGTTTGTGTTAGTTTAATATTTAATTTATTTGATAAATTAAATAACTGGTATTAATTTAATTTGTAAAGATAAATTAAATTCGTTGGCTCATTATTTGGACTAATTAAATGGATATGATTTGATTTGATCAATTTGATCCAAATTAAGATTGCAAAATTCAAATTTCACATTTTGAATTTCAAATTTCAAATTTCAATATTAATCAAGATTAGATCTTAAATATCTTTTGCAATTCAAATTTCAAGATTAGATCTTGAATATCATTTCAAATTCGAATTTAAAGATGAATAATGATTAATCTTGAATGTCTTTTTGAAATTCAAATTCTGATTTTTCAAGATTAATAAAAGATTAATCTTGGATTATGATGCGCTCTATGAGCTTTATAGATATGAGTGCTCGTGAACAGTAGAGGCATCCCATTCTGAATTTGAATTCGCTCTTGAGCCATAAAACCCTAGAGAGAGAGTGAAACGAAGAGGCGCTAACATGCTACCATTGTTGGGAACTTCTCTGTGGATACCGGTAGAGGGAGGCGATCAAAGAAACATCGGCTCCTCGTGACCGAAAGCAAGAACACGGGAGGTTATGGAATCTGAAGAGATCCAGACGCAAAGGAAGGGACGAACTCGAAATGCAAAATGTACGCCTTCATCTCCTCGATCTAAATGCCTTTGACAAATCCGTATTTGAGATTAGAAAATTTTAAATTTCGCTGCGTGTACGTTCTAATCCCAACAGATGATGTTTGCATTGGATTTTTCACTAAGCTTTTCATTCTACATACTAAATATTTTCAAAGGGTCTCATAGAATTGGCATTTATCACTTGGTTTTTGCATTCCCATAAAAATCTAAAAATATTTTACATTTTAGTATTTCCTTTGTTATTTTCAATTCAAAGTTCTGCAAACAAAAACACCCAAATCATTTTAGCATTTGTAGTACATAAGCTAATTGAAATCAATTGCGCCTAAAGCTCTATTTTAGAGAACGACTCTGGTTGGAAATCACAATTCTTTTAATCCATTTTCAAGGCATTTGACAACGATAAGAATTTTGGTTTTAAAAGTGAGACAATGCTGAAGTCGGATCACTTGGCAAATCTTGGAGCTAAAATGGAGTCTTCAAGAAGTGTCTTGAAGTTTTAAAAAAAAATCTACAAATTTAATTTACTAAATGATCCTTCAACTTTGGCATATTATAAGATGTGTTGGCTAGATCTTGGCTATTGATTTTAATCATCTCAAGTGAAAAAAAATCCTATACATAAGGAGTATGATCTTGCCATGTGTCCATATGACTCATCACTTTATCTACCGGAAATGCTTT
This sequence comes from Vachellia pachyceras, assembly GCA_025593235.1. Classification (NCBI taxonomy): domain Eukaryota; kingdom Viridiplantae; phylum Streptophyta; class Magnoliopsida; order Fabales; family Fabaceae; genus Vachellia; species Vachellia pachyceras. Next base: position 47,296 of record JANTPZ010092741.1, read on the forward strand.
TTGGAATTCTTTGATCATTGGACCTGTTTAAGGTCACCAAAATTTCCCATAACTCATAGGATATTTCCATGATTTTTCTTTCCTCCTTTTGCTTCCAGCTTTGCCTTTAAATAATTTTTGAAGAAAACCTAATTTCAGGGTTTTCGGAGCATTTTTTTTCTATTTCGGGACATTGTCTCTAACTTTCTGTTAGAAATAATTCTATAAATTACTTTTATTTTCAAGCTTTTATTCCCTCTTTTGAAATTAGATATTTGAGACCTCTGGATATTTTAGATAATTAAATTTTATTAATTATTTATTAAATATCCAAATATTAAATAACTTTTAAAATTCCTGTGAAGGTTATTCTTGTCATTCTAGCCAAAGACGGGCCTCAATTACTGATAAGTGAATTTTCCTCTATCTTTTAGGACTTTGTGAAATTTTTTTACATTTTGGTCAAACTTTGACCAAAATGCCATTTGATTTTTCTTTATTAATCAAAATACCATTATTTTTTAAAAACAACCATTTTACCTTTACTTTTTACATTTTAAAAAATGACAATTTTCATCTTCATCTCCTTTCATTCACTTACATTTTGGAAGATATGAGATGGAATGGAACAGTGAGAGGGAGGACGCGCATTGGTGAGAGTAAGAAAAGAAAAAGGAGAGGGTTGAGAGAGAAATGAAAAGTTGAGTGATGGGAAAGGTGGAGAGAGGTAGTGTGTGGATTGAGAGGGGGAATATGGCGTGAATGGAACAAGTGGAGTAAAAAATAAGGAAATTTAATTTGAGATCTAAAATAAATAACTTATTTATAAAAAAATTTTATGGATGATAATATTTAATCAGAAGTTATATTGAAGTCTTATCAACACCAGCATATACTGTTGTCAATAAAAGGGTTTCAGTTGTTAATGGGACCTCTAATTAATATTTTCATCCATGTGACCTTTTTGTATATAAGTTGCTTGTTTGAAATCTCATACTAAATTTCCCTAAAAAAACATCATCCCATCCCGATCCATTGGGGCCACTAGGTTTGTTCCTGACAAATTTCTATTTCCATTTAGTTGCTTTAACCAATTCGGTTTGAACTTGTTCTTTCAGCATTTAATTTCAAAATATCTTGCACATTCAATTCAAATATCATGTAACATTATGTAATTAAAATGATAAACATTTAAGGAATTTAACGGGTGATAAGTGATCTCAAATTAGCAATTAATTCATGAAATTATTCTTTAACACAATAAACCTCTTATTAACACATTTAAACGTAAATAAAGTATCAAAAGAACAATATTATGTACATTTATTTAATATAAAATAGAGATTTATTAGTGCTTTGTTCATCTTCACCAACCCACTAATCTTTTTGGAATGGATAAAAAAAACTTTGTGGAACATCTGAATTATTAATGGAACCAGCAACAATGGTGTATAATGGTCATCCGTAAGCTTGCTTACATATAAATGTGTCGTTGGTTTCCCCCATTTAGGCCTAAATAATAAAACATTTTTTAATATCATTTCATGTTGAATGTTGCATTTTTTAACAATAGAACAATTGCTTAGCGCTTTATATAGAGCCTAAAAGATGAATGTCAAACCCAAATAATTCAAAATGAAAGACAATATTAAAACTTAACAAATGTATAATTAGCAGAGTCCAGTGAAAGCTCAACCAAGGCAATACCTGAAGCTATTCAAAGTATGAAAGAAAGCATATAAACAACTATTGACATAATTAAAGCATTATTTTCTTTTTAGTACAAACTATTATTTTACATGTTAAGCCTTAATCCTAATTAGTTTACAAACAATATTGATATACAATTCATAATATTTTCCGATTTTCTTTACATTTGCAAATACTTGAGCTGTTTTAATTCCCTCCAATAAAAATGGCTTTATATTATGTGCCTAACATTGGATGATGCATTCAGTAAGGACCCCATCGGCGAAGGGGCAAAATTTGACAGAAAGCCAATTGGAATTTAACCCAAAAAAAAAAACGGAAGGATGATTAAAAAAATGGAACATAGAAATTGCAAAAATTAAAATTAGATATTTCCTATAAAATGAACTTAAATGTCTTATCAACAGTACTCGATACCTTATAAAGTACATGAAACAAATCTAATTTGAGATTTTAAAATTCTTTCTATATCATTCTCCCCAAAAAAATGACCACTGTCAAAAAGGAAATTGTTTTGGAAATATTAGAAGAGGTGCAATCATGAATTGGAAAAAGAGTATGGGTCTATCTCAAGTCCTTTCAAGTATTGAATTTCCAAAATAATTCTCTGTGAATTCCAAATACAAACTGCATCCACATGCAAAGCCACTTAACTACAGGGAATAACAACCGCAGATAACTTGAAAATAATTTTCAGGTGTATATCTTGAAAAAATATTTGATAAAATTGGAGGTAAATAATAGAGGACCAAGCACATGCAAGTGTTAAAACAGTTCTTTGCAGATTTCTAATACAAACCATAGCCCTTGAATTCAACGGTTTTGATATTTTTACACTAATTTAAAATGTTTTTGGGTATATTTGCTAAGAGCAGTTTAATATTATTTATTTTTTTAAATAATTACAACTTTACGGTCGTTCCTAATAAATATGATACACTATGCCGTATCTTCGTACTAAAAATAAATATGAACTATATGGTACAAAATTATTGAGAAGCTTTAAACTATTTTTATTTTTTAGATATATGGCATTCATTTTTGTGGGCATATCTCACTTCAACTAGAAAGATTATTAGATGTCTAAACTAATATAGACCTAGCGGGATGGACAATATCACAAATTATTGTCCTTCCTAGTCTTGTCCAACTCTATCTAGATTAATATGGACATAAAACCCTACTTTGAAGGTAGACCACAAAAATTGTAAGTAAAAGTTTTGTCATCTTTTATGTTCATCGGAATTAGGCTGAATCTATCGTAAATCTTCTAATTGAAGTGCGATTGGTACAAGAAGCTCGGTTTTTCACACAAAATATCTTAAAAAATAGTTTAAATCTCCTTGTTATTTTGTACGATGATTAAAAATTACTTAAATTTTTAATGATATAATGATGTGGAGCATTGTGAGCTGTTACTGTTAGATCAATTTGAATGAATAATATTGAAGACTTTGAGAGAGGTTGAGGGAGTAGCCACAATTTGTACCCACACTTACTGTCTTTCAATATTAACACAGTTAATTTTATTTAATGAAAATTATTAACTCAAAAAATTTAAATGGATGGCTTTGCAATTAAATATGAAGAAAATATGTTTAAATTTTAGAATATAAAAAATTATATTAAAAATTAAAAAATAAGTTCATTTTGTCAATGTTTAGATTTACCGAGCTGACCTTTTTGTTTTGGTCTTTATTAATTTGTCTTTAAATTCATTTTGCTCACCTATGGTTTTAAACTATAATTTCTAACCCGTGAATGGATAAAACAATCCAAATTTTTATTAAAATATAGAGATTAACATTTTAGATGGAAAGAAACTTAAGAAACCAAAACCAAAATAATGATAAATATGAAAATAAAATATTGTATTAACATTAAATGATAAGACTAAAACAACACCTTATAAAATACAAAAATTAAACTAAAACTTGGTATAAACTTAGAGGATGGAGCCTATAAATTACGGGAAAAATTACAAGGAGGAGATTAAAAATAGGTTTAAGGTGTAAAAATATTCATGTACTTTTACCAAAATTAAAATGCGTTCAACACCATGCATTTTTCATAGGTCAAATACTCATGGATGTTCAAAATGAGAGAGAAAACGTCATAACCGTTGAATATAACCTAACACTCACTATTAATTATGTATATGCTTAAATATTATGGATTTCACCAAGTAACATTATATGTAATGATTTTGATATTTTTCAACCAATTTCAAACGTTTTGGGTATTTTTGTAAGGGGTAGTTTAGTATTTTAATTTTATATTTTTATTTTTTTAAAAAAATAATTACAACGTTTTCGTACTTCAGATTAAATATCATGTCCTCCCTGGCACTGATATTTTGTGGAAATGTTTTTCATATTTAGTATTTTTGTAAGTACTTCACAATTTATCATTCATATCTCATGTCCTCCCTGTCCATCACTGATATTTTTATAAATTTATCATTTAATGTTAATACTTTATTGTATGTGCATCTGAGAATACGGTAGAAAAGTATTTTTATATAAGTTGAGATAAATATATAGAGGAAATTATATTGTATTATAAAAAAACAATGTTGAATATATTTTTAAAGAGTAAATAAACTTTTTCAAAAACTGGTTACGATGATTAGTACAATATTTACGATGGTTAGTGTGTGGTTGAAATTGAATATGGCAAAAGCTAAACGTGGCTGCTTTCATCGCTGGAGCCACAATCTTCAACTCTTTCTCAACTCTGTCATCGGCTCATCGATTAGGTCGTCGCGTCGTCGTCTTCTTTTTCTTTGTACACTAACTCTATCACATCGATTATCGTTGTCCTTCTTATTATTGAAAGGCAAAGTGTCTCTTTGATAATTCGTTAGAGAAAAAGATTTACAGATTCGGAGAAGAATTTACAATTTTAAGATGTTTTTTTTTGAATTTAAAGATGCTTTTTACAATGTTCAAAACGCTTTTTATCTTGGCTTGACTCCACCTTTGGGATAAAAATTTGCCAAACGTACAAAATCTAAAAAAGAATAAGGGAAATTGCCATCATTTATAAAAAAACGGATTAAGATATAAATATACGTATGACTTTTTCACTATAAGTGCATCTAAAGCCATACATCTTTCACGTGTGGAAAATCATCCATGAATATGCTTGTTTGGGAAGCGTGTTGTACCTCATGGCACACAAGCCGAAACAGAATTCCTCCCGTATACTTACATTGACTTGTGTAAAATCACCCTCTTTAGTCTTCTTTCAACACTAGCTTCTCAAGCTTTATAGTCACTATCACACTGATCAAACGCAATCTTGAACCTGGTATTCAGAGAACCAGAGATAAGATGGAATCAAGAGTTAAAGATATTGTGATTGTAGGAGCTAGGATTGCAGACCTTTCAACTTCCTTAGGATTTCACAGGTACGTACCTTCTAAATTCTAATTCTAATATCTGGGTTATGTGTCTTCACCCTTTGAAATTGCAAATATCACTATAAATTTGGGTTTGTGTAATTCTATTCTTTACATGTTACTAGAACAATTCCGTAGAATAATTCTCTAGAACAAAGTTTTGAAAACAATTTTTTAAAGAAGGTTTAAATTATTATTTTGAAAAACATATATTTTATTATTTTGAAAAACATATATTTTAAATTTGAAATACTTGTAACGGTTATAGAGTGTCACATCATACTTGACTATTTCCAATGAAAATGTTTACGTCGTTTTCTCTTATTATCACACATGACACATGTCACAAACTAAACTTTTTTAATTATTTTTCTCTTTCCACGGTGACGTATTGTGATAGAAATCTATAGAACTCATTAAAAAAAAAAGAAGTTGAAGCATTTGTGGGCATTTTCTCATTTTAAATAGTAAAGTAATGGGTGAAAAAGTAGTTTAATTTATTAGTATGATTGTGATTAATAATTTTTTTTAATTTTTTTATAAAGAGTAATAAAAATGATAAAAAGTGTGTAATTTGAAACCTATTTATTATATACAAGATTCGTACACGTTTTAAGAATTAAATAAAGAACTAGAGTAAGTATTACAATTTTTTTATTTTAATCTTAATATTTGAATTATGTAAGCTAGTGTTTAAGAGTATAACCATGCAGGCTAGGAGTCCAAAGTTTGGTTTTAGAATCTTCAAATAATTTGAGGGTCACCGGATTTGCTCCCTCGTTATGGGCTAATGCTTGAAAGGCTTTGGATGCTCTTGGCATTGATAATATCCACGTCAACAGCATACGTGTGTTGGTGGAGCTTGGGAAGCAGTTGATGGCCGGGTTCAAACTGGATGAAGAAGAACACTTCTTGAAATATGAAGGTTTACACCCGTTATGTACTAAATGTGGCATTTATGGACATAGGCAAGAGTCTTGCCCTCTGAGAACCAGCGTGAATGTTAATAGTGAGGAAGTTAAAGATCAAGAGGGAGGCAAAAAGCAAGATACAGGTGATCAAGAAGTGGAGAAATGCTCAAACCAGTGGAGAGTGGTAGAAAAACGACGCCTTTGGAAATCTAAAGATAAAAATGGCGACCAAGCTCCGGTGACTAGATCTGGATCACGCTTCAATATTTTGAACAAAGTTGCCGGAGTTGTTCACGGGATCCAGGAGGCAACGGCTCTCTCTGCAGCTACTGCGATGAACCACGAAGCTACGCCTGCTGCTATCAAGCCTGTGATGCACCAGGCGGCGGAGAAGATTGAAATGGGAAACTCCTTGCCTTGTCATGCAGAAGATGGAAATATGGAAACTGAGGTGATGGAGATGCAGCGCAGTAATTATGACGAGCTTTGAGAAGGGTGAAAGGAGGAAGAGTTTCAAAACGTGGAAATAATAAAAAGGGGGAAAAGCGTACGAAGAAAGAGATTAGGAATGTAGAGTTGATTGAAGGAAATGAGGTTAGTGTGGGGCCCGGGAACACTGTAGCTTCATTGACTTTTGGGGAAAATATTGTGGGCCCCGTAGAAGTGATGATGAAGGAGGGAATTAATGGAGAAAGGAATTAGATGGAGCGTGGTTTGCGTGGTCATGACGGAGGAAATGAGGTCAGTGTGGGGCCCGGTAACACTGTAGCTTCGTTGACTTTTGGGGAAAATATTGTGGGCCCCGTAGAAGTGATGATGACGGAGGGAATTAATGGAGAAAGGAATCAGATGGAGCGTGGTTTGCATGGTCATGGGCCGCTGCGTGATGCCGAGACAATGGGCTTCGACTTTAAGGGCCCAGCTGATCCAGGAGAATTGACAATGGATCATGACTCTTCTTCGGCGCTTGAGGAGGATGGGATTGGTGATAAAGACCCATTAATTCAAGATAAAGAGCTTAGCCCATCAGAGGGAGGAACTTGTATTCCTGAGATCCAATTGCAATGCAATGATTAAAAGTCTGTGAGTTTTATTTCTGTTATTTATTTTTATTTTAATTTAATCATGATTAAAATTTTATACTAGAATATTAGAGGTGCGTGTGGAAAAGGGATTTTGAGAAATTTAAAAGTAGTTATTAATGAACCCAAGCCCAATTTGATTTTTTTATCTGAGACTAAGTGCAATAATATTTTGCATTTTCCCTCCCTTAATAAGTTGGGTTTTGATGAAATTAGATGTATACCTAGTGAAGGCAGATCTGGTGGATTAATTGCTGCTTGGAATTCAGCTAGTATTTCTGTTAGAATTTTGGAGGAGAATAGGCAATTCTTTCATTGTGAATGCTCCTCTCTCGGAAATCCTAAATTTATTATTACTGCTATTTATGCTATTCCTCATTCTAATTTTAGACATTTGCTTTGGGAAAGATTGCAATCCTTTGCTGCAGGGATTAATCTTTCTTGGATTGTTTATGGAGATTTTAATGATATTAGGTGTTCTAATGAACGGCTCGGAGGCTCTGCTGCTAACCTGTGCCGAATGAATACTTTCAACGACAGAATTATGACTTGTAATCTTAATGACCTGGGGGCTGTTGGTCCTAGATTCACCTGGAAAGGGCCTCGCCTTTCGAATTTCTCTAGATTGTATGAAAGACTTGATAGGGCTCTTGTTAACTCCTCTCTTCTTGCCCTGATGCTGGATTGTTTTCTTAAAGTGCTTCCAAGAACAAAATTTTCTGATCATAATCCTCTTAGTCTTTCTGTGGGGCTGAGGGAGCACATTCATTTTGGGATGCGCCCTTTCCGTTTCGAAGCTATGTGGCTTACCCACAATGATTTCCAGAATTTCTTTTCTAATAATTGGGATGATAGTGGTGATCTTGACGGAAATATGGAAATTCTTAGAACTCTCCTTCCTGTTTGGAACAGAGAGACTTTTGGATTGGTTGAAAAAAGAAAAAGAAATATCCTGGCGCGTCTTAATGGGATTCAATCTTCTCCTTCATACCCTTTCTCCAATTTTCTTTGTAATCTGGAAGTTACCTTGCAGCAGGAATTAGAGGAAATTCTTAAGCTTGAGGAGATCAAATGGTTCCAGAAATCTAGAGCGGATTGGATTTCTCAAGGGGATCGAAATACTAGATACTATCAGTTGAAAACGAACGCTAGAAGAAGAAGGAACAAGATTAGGGCCCTTAAGGATATGGATGGGGTCTGGATCGATAGGGAGGAGGATTTGAAGAAGATGGTAAATGAGTATTTTCAAAATCTATTTTGCGAGGAGGAAGGCGATCCTTCATCTTTCTCCTCCTATTATAAATTCCCTAATATTGAGCACTCTATTATTAGTCATGTGAGTTCGACTCCTAGTGATGAGGAGATTCGTAGGGCGATTTTCGATATGGGGCCTTATAAAGCTCCGGGGCATGATGGTTTTTCCCCTTGCTTCTTCTAGAAATATTGGAATACTGTGGGGATTACTGTTTGTAGATTTGTCAAGGATGTGTTTGAGGGCCGAACTGATTTACTAGAGGCAAATAAGACTCTGATTACCCTGATTCCCAAAAGAGATATTCCGGAGAGGGTGGAACAGTTTAGACCTATATCGTTATGTTCTGTTCATTATAAATGCATTACGAAGATTATTGCTAGGAGGATGAAGGTTTTCATGAGT